>JAQFYC010005300.1:0-14762 GCA_034694165.1 Tomocerus mixtus
GGTCGGTTTGTTTTGGCTATCTTTATCTATAGGATAGTCAAACGCCCCAGAATACATACATACATACATACATACTAATTTATGAGTATTGCCGCAGAATGGCGTTACTATTTAACTGTTATGAAAAGAGCTTGTGCAATGTAATATTTATGGAATAAGAATACATGCATAGTACATCATACCAACAAAAATATATAGCTAAACACTGTTAGTTCGTTTCTCACTCAATTCAACACTAGTTTACATAGCATAGTATAATATCATCAATAGGTCTAGGTATACTGATAATAGAGAAGGAAATCTTTGACAACTTCACTACTCAGCCCTTCCCAACCCGAGGAAAATCCGAGCCGTACCCTATAAGGGGCTGAGGATGGAAAAATATTACTAGACCCTATGGTGGGTCGGGTACTCGGTTTACATCTCTAGTAGATATATATTATGGTACAAGATGCATCCATCCACACAATTACAATGCTCCATGAATGCATAGAGCAGATTGTAGGAGCTCTCATCCAAAAACATTCCTTTTACAGCTTACAAAGGATTATTGAGACGGGCCAAATGGACAGAGAACATCAAGGGACCTCGGTATTTCATGTCAGTCTCAGAGTGTCTATGGCTAGTCATAATGGCACATTATACTATATTATGTAGAGCGCATACATTACGTATACGTACGTAAATGGATATTGCTGCTGTGCTTCGGCTATTATGTCCTTTATTTGTAAATACCAACTCGTTTACTTTCCCGTCATAGTTTTAATGCTTGTTTATAACATCAGTATATTTATGTTTGTTTTTTTGCATACTGTATAGTGTACTTATGATATTACATTATGTTGCATTATAATTTCCAAAGTAAAGGACGAAAATGTTACTTAATACTTTTAGCAATACGGATGTACTATCTACAGTTTATGGGCAATACTTATATTATACACATGTGTATGTGCTAAGTCTCACATAGGAAAATATGTCGGGAAAACTTTTTCTGTGATTCTAAATGGATGTGCTAGGTTTTTGTGGAGACAAGGGGATAGTAATAGATCCCCTAAGTATGACTTAATTGAGATTGTATAAGTAAAAGCCCTGGTGGAGTAACACTGACTTTATGTAATAGCTGTTGATGCGAGTCGAGTGCAGTTGTTGAGTTCCACTGGATGAGTATAGAGTCGGATAGTCGAACCCTAATTGACTTGTTGGTTGTTTGGTCTTTCGTCCTTTTGGAGCAGAGGAATCATAGTGTCTCATCTAATGCCATTGATGCTAAATGGTTTAAGTAATTACCTTATTATAGGGAGTGGATATGATTCCTTCTACGTTATCGTCAGTCAGTACTACTAAAATGTTTAGGGTTGCATCGCATTTTAATTATGAATTATGTAGTAACATGCTAGGTATATTCGAAATTCGTAAATTATTTATTTTTAACTTTGCACCACAGATAATTTAATACCAATAAACAATATCCAGTAAATATAATCGAACAGTTTTTATGAACACGCATTAAATTAAATATTTTAATGTCCTTTTATACACCGTTTGTAATAGCATTTTTGTTTATGTATGGTATACTGTGGTAAATAAAATACATTATTTGACACAGTATTGCTATAGACAGTTCTAAAATCCTAACAAAAGTAGGAACCTGAGATAGCGATGATATTTATCATACATGAACTGAATTGAATTGCATTTGGTAGTTTGTTAGCTATACATAATTCTAATATGCTTTCAATATGCGAAAACCTACAAGATTTCTTACCTTAATGGGTTTCTACTGTGATTGAAACGATGAAAGTTGTGTTTAGGAAATAAAGAGAAAGTACCTATTCGCTATGCATATGGATAAACAGTAAAAACTATCAGTAGGTGTACGAGATCATCGTCACTAGAGAATCTTAAGGTTATTAAGTACTCACGACTCACATCTAAGAATAAATATTATTCCGTATGTTATTAGTAAAATTATAAGTTTATAGGGACGCATTAAGTAATAATTTGTATGCAGCTGACCAATACATCTATTTTAAGCATAAAGCTTTAACTACCTCCTCAGAAAGAAGTAAATAGGACCCAATAGAGCCGATCTAGTACTATTATTAATAATAACATACTTATATTATACTTTATTGAGAGGGACTATGTTATTTGATGGTTATTTAAGTCAATGCAGTATAGTACAGACAGAGGTTACGTTGGGTGCTGTTATTGTACATGGGCCGTGAAAACTCCGGAAAACCTAAGATAGCCAAACATCAAAAACAAAACCGTGGAACATATTTGCAACCATATTTCTTTCTGCTTGAAAAGGGCATACAAACAAAGTCGAATTTCGAGTTGTCGTTAGATGATAAATATTTAGATTTGTTGATGGCGTTAGTTACAGAGTTGCACAACTTTTTACGAATTTGTTAAGTCGTTTGGTATTCTAAGGTTGGATGGATGCTCCTGGCGTTGTAGTGGTTGACCGAGTGGACAGAAGGTGGTCGACTGTGACAGATTGGGCATAGACTCGGTTTTGAAATAAATGTTGGAGTGTGTGCTTATGTAAAGTTAATGGATCGACATGAAGTGAAAACGGCTTAGGAGAACTCGGGGAGCAAGTTAAGAACCTCTGGGACTTGGAGGAAAGGAAGCAGGAACCTTTTCGGTCAATTTTCGCTCATTGCAATTCCCATTTCGCTCTCTCGCACTTTTTGCGCTCCATAAACCCATCAGATGTAATATCATCTACGATCTACAACTGACCTTTTACACTCTCTACTAGTCGAGCGACCAAAGCTTCGCTATACACACTCACTCAGTCAGTCCCTTTTATTTGGAAACAACTAAAGCCCATTTCATCACTCTTTCATCTCTCTCTTGCTCACTCTCGCTCTATTTATTTATGTATATCTATGTACATAAGTAGATACTACTTTTCTCTCGCCCGGTCGCCTTTTAGTACTTCTTTCTAAATCTCAAACAAATAATATATACAAGTTCAACTACCCAAAATACAACTGGATGTTAAGTTAAGTACCAAGCTACTCTTCCACTTTTCTCCTTTCTTATCACTCAAAGACTTTCACTACAACTGAATCGAAAATAAATTTCCCTGCCCTGCCTTGCATCACATTACAATATCAGAGAAGCAAATTGGATTTACATTTCTGTCATTCTACTCCTACTCTGCACACAATGTATGTACAGTAATCACACAATAGTGTTAAGAATTTCATACACATTCGTCCAAATAGCTTTCTCTCGATCACTTATATGACTCAAATACTATTTTCCTTTTGATAAGCTGCAAAGTAGATGCAGCACAAAGGTATCCTAGCAATTTTTGAGCCTACCTAAACGTAGCATAGCCTATCACTTCATCTTTACTTACACACTTTTTTATAAATAATAATATGAAATAGTAAAATGGTAAAATTGCTCATTTCTATTCGTTTATGAATAGTACATAGGTAGATACATAATTGTACATCATCAGCTAATTTACCAGGAAAATATTAGCTTCATATTAATTTAGCATTATGTACGTACTACTTATATTCGATAATTAATTTGATTAATTATACCTATTAGTACGCTAAGGATTAGTTTTGACTCATTTCTCCCTCAGAAGTTTGCAGCCTGTATTTTCATTTCTTTCTAAATAAGTAGGCGCGGAAATAGTGGCTTGATACTAGCTAGTATAGAAAAATATATGTATTAATTCCTATTTAAGTTGCTATAGCCTATATAACGGTAGATTTTTTGATTGAGATGAGATTCGAATCTTCATGAAAGGTTCCATGATTGATGAATATAATATGAAAGTTCTTATAGAACAGATATAGTTGATTGCCTACGGTAAGGAGTAAGGAGAGTTTCAAAGAACTTTTAGGAAAGTAGTTACTAGTACAGAAAACCGCGATATCAAAAAGCTGAAGGATGATTAGACCTTTCATAGTGAATTTTCATTTCTTTCTCTGGGGCGATTAACGGAAGGAAACCGATTTTCACTCCCGACAATCTCTCCCTTTTCCTCTATTATATTCGATAGCTATTAATTAATAGAGCTTTTATACACTCCCGGATTCATCATTTCATTGTGTACAATTTCTATAGGGAGGGATGCAAGATGCAATGTAAATGTAACGCGTTACGGATTACGGATATTTCATTTATCCATGCTGGCTGGTGCAGTGCACGAGGGGCCACTGGTTGCCTAATAGCAACAACTTCTGCTGTACACTGCCATAAGTTCTGATTTCTGATCACAATATAAAAAGAAATATAATAACCAGATGGGAAAGAAGTCATGGACTTTACGATTTTGAAGAAACTCTTGAAGTGCCTACTCATCGTCTAAAATATTACTATGACATAGATAATAGCCGTATTCTGAAAATGCAATCTGCAATGTACTCTTCTCAGAACACTGCATTCTGACTTATTGTATACATTATTTTGAAAAATTTGAAGGCAAAATTTCAGAAACTTATTGCTTGAAAATATCAAAAATGTACAGCAAAAATCCTAAAGCTGTGGGAGATCTACTTTTAAATTTTCATTTTCAAAATTTTAAAACCTTCAGCTTTTGGAATTCCGAAATTTAAAAATCAGTTTAGACTGTTTTAAAGAAAAGTACAAGTGTTTACGAGATTTACGACATCTTTGTAGTACGGCAACGCTGTAGTATGTACGCAATTTTCCTCTGCACGATTCTTTCCCTGTCCGCTTTTTTCCGGCGTACGATATCTTCACTGAATTACATCAAGATTCGAGTTTAATCCATCAGCGAAACATTTGGCAGATTAGAATTAAAAATGACATTTCCCTGAGTAAAAAATAAAATTTACATCTTGTGGCATAACACAAATCAATTTATTGTTAACAAAGCTTTTATGCCTTGTTGATCTATGAAATACGTGTTATATCAAATTACTATCATTTTGCTTAACCACCTCTCTTATTATTTCAATCAATATACATAATAGATACTCAGTGTACATTCGGTAGATATTATTGATTAAATCAGGGTTATTCATACTAACTGCAGAGGAAGACCGTATTTTATGATGCAGCTTGCTCAATTTCTCGTAATATTAATTGAGCCCTTATAGGGAAAATGCTTAAGAGCTGTCCCATATTTATAATCGGGCAATTTTTGATGGCTCTATTGCAATATCTATCAAAGTCCAAATGTCAATTAATATGGAGCAACATTCCACCACCAAAAATATGCAACATTATCAAGAAACCTTTCCATAGTACTGAGAAATGCTATTTACGACAGATATTATTAGAGAAATATTGTTGCTTAACTTTCACTAAGAAAACCAAGATGTATTTTAGATTTATTGTTTAAAAATTAACATGAAATTGGTATTTTTATCTTTTGGTACTAAGGTTCTTAGTGAACTATATACAGATCAGTAAAGAGCAGACGTTATATTATTGTTTTCGAACAATGCAACCATTCATCACTAATCCTTTGTTAGAACATACGATGAGTACATATCCTTTCAGGCAAAAAGCACACTGACGTGGACTGACAGTCGAATTATCAACCCTTCTTAGTAATAAATACTCGAATTGGAAGTTGCATTACAGCGTGTGTATACATTGTACAATAATATTGCCAAAATAGTATGGGTTACAGATAAATTGCCATTAGGTATTAAATATTACTTTGGTAATGGTAATGTCAGTACCTCTGTAGTAGTGCATCGTTCTATTTCACGAATAAGATCAAGTGCGACTAAACTAGTTAGTTAGTATCGCCATAGGTAAGTTGTAAGTAAGTGTTGTCCAAATTGAATCTCAACGATATTCTGAGCTACGGCGTTAAACCAATGGCCACATAAATAAAATTAACTCTCACTATTATTTACTACAGAAAAGCTAGAAGTGTATCATTTCGTTTTAGAAATTTATTATTTGGAATTGGAATTGTAAACAAGCCGAAGCATTTATGAAATATTTTATCTAGCTAAGATATTTAGTTTAAAATTGAAAACACTCTTTAATATGATGTACAACGCGAATGCATCTAGTTACCTATTATAGCTATGTAGTTAGCTAAGGTGCGTCTCACTATTTAATAATACATTATGAATCACTGCATATTGTATTGTTGGTAAACAAATTATTACAAAGACCACTCCTACTCTTTTCACATTTGTATTTCCATTAGGGACATAAGTTAAAGTAGGAGCGGTCAGCACAAGTCATAAGTAAGTGTAAATATTTAGTCTGTAGTGGTTCTGCATTGCCTTATGTAATATGAGCTTTAGCATTTTCTGAAGTTTTTTTCATTTAAGTTGATTTTCTCCTTTCTCTCATACATTATTAGGTATACATATATGATATTTTTACGTAAACTTTGCTTTGTGTACACGAGAGGAAAATCTGTCGCCGCCGGGCGTTGTTTTGGAGTCCAGTCCTCAGTAATATTGAATAAAAGAGTAGTCTTATTTCAATGGCATGTCAAACAAACTTTTCCATTATCCTTTGTTATAGCTAGTTAAATGCATGAATAAAGAAAATTCCCAGTTTTAAGGTATCAGTTATATGCGAGTATATGCACTTAACCATTACGCCAGTAGGTAGTAAATAATATTGCAGCTAATAATTAGGAAAATGCAGTTTGACAAAATATTTTGCTATCTACAATTAACTGCCACTTTTGTGATGGTCCATGAAAATATATGACCTGAGGAAACACAGTCACTGCCCCAAACTGCCATGTAGTAAACATGATAAACATAACTTTAAGTTCACGGATGGCCATTTTTAATTACGAACAGTTAATCTCGTATTGGATTGACAATATGTAATGTATTTTGTGTATTTTTTCCATCATAATAAAACAAAAATGAGGCAAAAAGAAAAATCAGTCGTCCCATAAGGCTCTATAGCTGGGATTGCTCCTGTCCTATGAATGACGCTCGGCTAGCAGAGAAAGGTGTGTCCAGATTATCTACTGTAGCAAAATATAAATGTATTTTTATGTCTATTTTAAAATATCCAGTAGTTACTGGAACTGAGAATCGTCCGTGAAAGGAGCTGCAACAGATCAATGAAAATGAGATCATAGGAATAGCCATGTCATAATAATATCTTGCTCCTTATATTTAGACATGAATTGAGTGAAAGGTGAAAGTGGACACAGTGGCGTACCTAATAATTCAGAAAAAAACTACAAACTCCCACATACGTACATTAAAGTAATATTTAGCAGTTTTGATAGTTGAAGTGCTGCATTAATTGTAATATGGAATGCTTTACCTGCCTTCGCAAATAAGTTAAAACTGTTTCAGTAATAATAAAATAGATCATATTTAACTACTTGCCATAAAAATGTCAAATATCTATACCTTTCAAAAATGTGGTTGATTTTAGCAATAGTACTTTTTTTTCAAAAAGTTCTAACCTAGTCAAGCTAGTGTCAGAGAAAATAAGTATGTATGTACTTATTTAGAGCTGCGGGACTTTGGTATCAACTTTGCTCAATATATTTACACAGTACATATTTTCTATCTCCTTATGGTAAGACCTTATGCGGAGCTGCGACATTAGTAAATATTATTATTGCATGTTTAGCTACGTTAGTTGGTACTTATATTTATGTCAAATAGGCACTAATCGTACGTAAGTATAACTAGATAGAAATAGATAAATGAGAACACCAGCAGGCATTCAGTTACATGAGAAAGTTATTATCCGTAGTAATAAGACGAGATGAAAGTGGCGAACTGAGCGACGATGATTATGTTCAACTTGATGTATGAGGACTCAAAATGGATATTTTCAATTAAGTCTTGAAGGGAGACCACACAAACGACAGAGATTATAAGCTACCGACCATAATCTGTTCTTTTTCATCATTGAAGTGAGTGGAGTCATTCTGCCTTTCACAACTCGCTCCACTCACTCACTCTCATCATCTCTATATTCAACTCGAATTAACATTATGGTTTGGTAAGTATCAACTTAAGCTACCGGCTAATGTATAGACCATTCACAGATACTTGATATACATATCCAAATCCTTATAACAAATATTATTTGCTTTTTATGGCTCGGTCGTCCGTGTCGATCTTCGAAAATAATTTAATCTATACCAGGATATTATACATTAAGCTTGGTTGGGTTGGATGTGGAATACCTCTATGCATCATTTTCCTTGCATATTTTGTTGGTGGGACTTTCCATTACCTAGCCTACATGTAGCAGAGTGCTATTATATTATACGATTTCTCAACTACTGGACAGTAAAGATGGTGCTACATGATATGTATACAGAGAAAGGAAAATCATTTCACCATCAAAGAGAAAATAGAAATTAGATCAAAGGTAAGGCTTTATAAGTACTCCATAATATACAGATAGTAATCATATATACAAGCCTAGCTACTCTGCTGGCACGTAAATAAGTACTATGTATGTAATATACCGTATTGCTTCTAATAAATTCCATGAGGGTCAAAAATTAGCGTCAAGGGTCACGTCTCTGATACATTGTACACTTGTATCTGGTCAGTAGGAAATAGATTATTAGAAACTTCGCCTTAAATGAGGACAAGACATTAAATAGAATAATACGGTACGTAGAATACCTACTATCTCATATCATTTCGCTTAATAAATTGTATTTAAGCCAAAGACAAAAATATTCTTCATAGAAATAAGTAGATCACAACTTTCTCCTAAAGTATTCTTCTCGCTTACTCCTAAATACTTGTATTTCATTGTTTACTAACTGAATTCCACTTTGCATACATTTTTATGAAACAAAAATAAATATAAAAAATTAAAACATCTAAGCACCAAAATTTTTCAAAATAATGTGTCTTTACAATAATTTTTCTTTTAAAATAATATGATATAGATTTGTCCTTATTTTTCGGGCTACGAAATCTGGTTGCTTTCAATACGATTATGTTTTCGCTTTAACGAGGCATCTGAAAGCAAGTGTAAATAGCGGTTTTAGGTTAGTTCAGCATTGGTACCTGCCTATATAGATTGATGTGACGTAAATAGTTGAGTAGTTTTATTATGTCAGTGAACTACATTTTCGTATACTTTCTAGTTCTACAACCTACTATGATTGTAATTGTAGACACGTAGATCAACCAAGGCAGTAACTATGTATTTAGTAAAAGTGTAAACTTTATACAAGTAGATAAATAGAAGAAAGAAAGCCAATACAGTGCAGTTTTGTAAGGATGGATGCGGATGGGGATTCGATGGAAGTATTTTATATATAAATGTACTTATAGCTACACACTCTATCTATCTACTAAGGATAAACAGGAAAGAAAGTACAATAGCTTATGCTACTTACTAGGTAGAATGTATAGTACTACGATGATAAGTAAATGTGGAGAGATTCTCTAGTTACAAGTTGTATACTATTGTGATTCTGTGTTGTATCTCTCCCTAAGTAGAAATACTTACCGTCAGAATCGTTACGTCCTATTTACTAGTAGACTAATAATAGATCTGTAGATGTATGTACCTCTGTGTGCATTAGAGGGAAGTGCATAGAATAGAAAGAATATAAATATACTGACGAGAGTAGTGGGGATAAGGATATTTGGACTGTTGATACGCATTATAAAAGGAAAGAGGCAAGCTAATACAAGATAACCAACTGAGGAAGCTGCTGGAGTATTAAAGCAACATCAAATCTGTGTGATCAAAGAGGGATGAAAAAATCTTTCAATTCTGCAACTGCCAAAAGCTATCCGGCAATGAAAGGCAATACAAAAGCCAGCACTTTCACCGAAATTAGACTTCGATTGAAGTTGCTTTCTGCTTGATATATCTTTTTCGCGTTTTTCGCGTTTTCCACGATTACTTTCTCTCTTTTGAGCCAGTCTTCCTTTATTGAAAGAAGTTAGTCGCACTGTGCCTCTCCTTCCTGCCCTCATCCTCTTCCCAAGGAATTCTTATCCCTAAGCACTATGCTAGTATAATAGTATGTAGCTTACAATATGAACTTCATTTATCTATCCAGTATCCACTATCCACTACATATTTATCTATATCTTCACAATAGTCGAGCTACATGATGAAAATAAATGTTTTCATCATTGATTGTAATAGACAGTTCTCTCACAGTTCGCTATTCATTTTGAATTAATTCCTCATTCTTTCCCCATTATTCATCAACTATAAGCTTAACAGTACATAAATATAATGTACATACCAAAGTGGTAAATATATATATGTATACATGGCTGACCTATGTAAATATATATATATGTAAATACAAACCAGGAAATCAGTTCAACATTGAACATTTACTGCTTCAATGGAAGCATCCAACACCAATAAACATTTAATGCTTGAATGTACAACTCTTTTCATGTGTATTATTAGGATGAACTCTTACGAATGTTCAATAGATGAATATATTATTATACTGCTGTTACTACTACTGTTATTATTATTACTGTAGAATTGGTGCTACATAAAGTTATAATAGAGAAAACGTATTTTGATCAAATATGAAAATCTATATAGTTATTGCACATTTTTCACCCCAGACGGTCTAGTATTGCAGCAATCATAAACATACTAATGAATAAAAGTTATAGTGGCATATCTACATTCTCTGTCCGTAATACCTAGGATTGAGTTTTATCGAACCCAAATAATAATTTAGATTGCACATTGAATTGTCCGCATTGATAATAATAATAGCTTTGCAGAAGCTGGTCCCTTCCACACAATGAAATAGAGAGCTGAAAAATGCATTTGGAAATATAATGCCTAATAGGGTATATTACTTACCTTACATAAGTTCATATATTTTAAATCTACATTTTAATTAACATAATATACTATTTGTCCTAAGTGACCTCGGAAGCATTATTAAGTATGACGAATCAAATCCATGGAAATATGTCAATCAGTAATGCAAATAAATATAGTCCGCCATGCTAAACTCCGTTTAAGCATTCTTTCTGCCACGCTTAGTAAGATTTCCTGCCCATTTATTACCAGACATAGTATATTTATTAGGTAATAACTACTGCTTTATGTGTATGCACTTATGGAAATGTGTTTTTCCTTCTTTCGCTCTAAATGCTCATTGCCAATGACAATTGACAAAGGACAGAATAACACTCACCCTTCTTGTATGTACTTTTGAACAACAAACCAATCTATCTAAATGCTCATTCAAATACACAATACGCTATTGTTTTTGTCAGATTGTTGATCTGCACTGGAAATGAAAAAATGGCTACGACGATTGCCTTTTATCATTACAGGAAGTTTACGCTACGTAGGATTTGGCTTAGAATTGAAACAAATCTCAGTATTTTATGACGCCAGTCGCATTGAAAATATTATGCATAATACCGAGTATACATAATATTGCATGATAAACATATTGTAGTTTTCCTTAAGTGCCAAAATTGACGATCGTTGCAACTAACGTATTACGTATATTACGACAGTGGTGAAATTTTACATGAAAGGGGGGTTCGCTTCTAACAGTTTAATTCAACTGAGTCCAATGCCAATTCGAAATAATTATAATTCCTGCTTTAGCAATTGGAAATTCCCAGCTTATTGTTGTCCACAATATGTACGCAGTTACTTAAAAAAAATATGCTACGATAAAGTAAAGTTGCGTTATATTATTGCGTATTACATATCTCCAGCTGTAATGTGAATGTCCTCTATTTTAATCTTATTACATTATATAGAAACATATTATTGCCATTTAGGCTGTGTCAAACGTTTGATGGGGTTCTAAAAGTTTTGGTGAGATGTTTATAGGCGACTAGATATGTTTTAATAATTGTTGATTTTTCGTATATCTAAAATATCAGATTGAATCAAGATTACTGATGTCACTGTGATCGGATGGTTGATTTAAAAGGGGGCATTAAATGCTGACTTCACTCTGTATTACGGGTAGCATACATTTTATACACACTAACATGTCAAATGGAAGTTGATAAGCTTTATATTGAACTGGGGTTCGTGTTTCTAACTTTGTCTAATGTTACTCATATTAGACAAAGTTATACTTTCCCTGTTATACTCTTCAAGTGAGGGCTTTTTTACATGTATCCCTTATATGGATTCTTTCAATGCCAATCCAGCAATTCAATTGGAGTTTTATTACACCAGCACAATCATCAGGAAGAGAAATCCATGCATGAAATTACATTATTAAGATTATTAACTAGATCTATAGAGCGAATAAAGGACAAATAAAATTATTTTGCTTTCTATTCATTCACCTAAATTGTCTTCAAAACTAATAATCTTACCGTTTTGAATTTTTTAATTAGCATTTCATAGAGAGATGTGATACTCATTTTGTATTATATCTAATAAGGGACCTATTGTAATATATATTAAATTACGTAAACATGGAATACTATGTAAGTTTATTGTTCGGCAACATCCTATGTTGCTCTACTATGTGAATTCCAGAAAGTCGCTTTAATAATTAATAGATAATTAGTGGATAAAGCATCTTCTGTTGTTTATACTATATAATATGTTCTTAGGTAAGTAAGCTATGTGGCGCATTTTCAAAATATTGGACTATACGACTTAATTAATTACCTGTCAAGTTCATGCAATTTGTTTGCCAGGCTACCAAATGAAGGTCTACTTAGAACAAATGGGATTTTCGTTCTAGCTGAAGACACACATGTGCTGAAATTGCTGCTGCTCCGATAATAAGGAGAAGTGTAAAAGGTAAAAGCGGAGAAAAGCGTATTCCATACACACAAACCAAGGCAAGGTAGTTTAGTTCAGTCTCAGTCTACAAATATTCAGTCGGTAGTCGGTACGTAGAAATGCAAATAAAGTATGAGAAACGAAGATATATTATCCATAACGCTCTATGCCGTAGAAATGTTAAGTTGGCGACTTGTAACAGAATATTACGTCATAAATAATGAGGGCAGACAAATATATATAACATTTTCAGACTTAACGCTGACAGAATATTTGCATTTATGGCTACGAATAATAATGTGTGAGCTAGGGTAACGAACAACTCCTTCCATTCTAACTGACATTTATGATACTTTTTAATACGCCAGCAGTCACAGTCACGGATTGTCAAGACCTCTCCGTCGAACCTCAATACCAACAACCAAGTACAACTTTGTAAACTTTTTGTGCAATTTTATATTGAATATCGCCTGTCTTTATGGTACAATGCCATCAACATTACTAGTTATAGCTTATATTTAATGGCACCTCAAAAATACTTACTTTATCTTAAATATTAATGCTTATTTTACCTCGAAAATTATGTACCCTAAAATATATTATTTCGCCTCAAAAATGGGAATCGCCTCAATAAATACTTAATTTCCCTAAACTTTAATACAAAAACCTAAAAGAAAAGTATAAAGCATCCTTACTTTGCATTTTAAAACCAATGAAAATTCAAAATAAACATCTAAAATTGCTGGAACCTATTGTCTAGATCCTGTCTCCATTTCTGTAGTATCCAATTGTTTAGGCTGTCAGGTTTTGACATCAGAGTAGCTAAATCGCATATTTAAAATATTTTAGTTTTGGTTTCAGAATCGTTCAAATATTTCTTGTATATGTTTTTGGTCAATAAAGCAAAGACTGGGGTGTTGCCGACCCCTGCTCGCCATTACATTCCAAGAAAAAAGTGTTTTATTTTTGGATCTTAACCTCACTATTTAAGGTTAGTACTTTACTACTAATGTTGCTACAGTTCAATTTATAAAGATTGACCGAGCAACCCCGGTGATTAATAAGTGACGGCTTTTAATACTAGTACCATATTTTCTTAAAAATCATAATAACGTTGTTTCATCCTAGTATAGGTGTAATTGTATGCCAAAAGCCTAAAGGGTACTATTCATTACGATATAACACCGAAGCCACACTATACTTACTCGTGAACCTGGAGCTGAAAGTTGGTGGAAAGTGAGGAGTAAAAGAGATAAAGCCGAAAAAGGCATAAATTGGCTTGGATTTTCAGCGGATTTTTCTATAAAAAGGAGAGATGGTTTAGTTTAGTATTAGTAGAGTTACTGGAGTGGCTGCCGGACGGATGCAGTGTAGTGGAAGTTTGGCGGATGCTCGGAATGACGTGAATTGTGAAAAAGAAGAATAGCCGGGCATGGATGGGTTTATGAATGTGTGTGTGCTTCTCGGGTAAAAATGAAATTGAAGCTGATTGGAAATAATGCGAACTGTGTTGAGTTGAAAAATGGATGGATTTATGGTCTTTTGTGTTGAATGTAGTTTGTTATGTTGCTATGTACATATATTCTGCATGTATGCAGATAGGTGGGATGTGCGTGATGTGCTGACAGGTATGAAACCACCATGAACCGTCAGAAACAAAAGGGTTGTTAGTGTATCACTTACACTCCCCACAGAGCCAACTACTTTGCGCTTGAGTGGAGATATGGCCAAGGGTCTTTCTTTCTATAATGTAGTATCTACCTTGTTATCTGCCTGCCCGATCGAATCTCTATCTGTTTCCTTCTCTTGCTTTTTGCCGAACTTCCATAGTATTCCATCCATACACTTCCACATAATATCTACATTTATCATTCTCTTGTCCCACTTTTTACTTTTCTTCCTGGCATCTGGATATACTCTACTATAGACTGTAGCTTTAGAATTGGCTCTCAGAATTGGGATACTATTCCCAAATAGCACAGAGCATGATGTTAAAGTAATGGCCCAGTATTGGCATATCCTGCACGGCCGTGATGGCAGCGTTCAGATATGCCCCTTTTTCC
>JAQFYC010005301.1:0-14762 GCA_034694165.1 Tomocerus mixtus
GTGGTATGGTATGGTACTAATGTTAAGTTATCCTGTAGTATATGGAATGGAATAAGGCGCCAGGCCACACCAGACCACACAGAGTTAAAGGAAACTAGTCAAACTATGTAACTATCCCATACCTTGAACAGACTCTATAAAAGGAGCTAGCTAACTAACAATAAGTAAGCTACTACTTATACTACATACAAGCTGAATGCCTCGCCAATATTATTCCAAACCAAGCCAGAGCAAGCCAAGCCAAAGCAGTAAATAGAACCCATTAAAGATTTAGCACGCGGTGAAGTGAAAGCCTAAAATGAGATGAAATGAAGTTGTCCTGCATGCTTTAGCTTACTATAGGTAGTACATAAAATAGAATCAAACTCACTTGACTATATAGTAAGGTACTATCTTAGAAATAGAAATAAGACTTTCACATCACACAGCCAACCATGCAGCCAGCCACATTAGACAGTAACAGTAGCACACCGGAGCCAGGCCAGGCCAACGACTAAGAGAAAGAGAGTCCATGACGATAACCCGTGTTCGGGTCATGACTCGTAACTGTAATGTAATGTAATGTAACGTAACGTAAGTAATGCAGCCCAAGTGTGAGAGTCTATCTGTAAAGTTCTAACGCTACGACTACATGTGCCATATTCAATTCAACTCGACTCAAATTGATGTTGGGAAATTGCGATTCTCAAATCGGTTCGTTTCCTTTTATTTCGCATACTTATGTTATGTACGTTCAGTTGCGTTACATTACATTACCTAACCTAACATTCCATATACTACAACTGTACTCACCTAACTACAGATATTTACAGGTAGCTATCTACGTACAACTAGTGTACTGTATAGTAGTGTCTACATAATACTTTATTCTCCATAATATACTAATATACTCTCCCCCATCCAAACAACAAGAAAGGGGTGGGTTGGTTCCTTAATGTATCAACATCACAGAATCACTCGAAATGGAATTCACATATTCTTTCTTTTTCCAACATTGCACATTGTACTGGGAGATCCTAACTGAACTACTAATACATGGAATACTTACTATAGTAGTGTTTAGTCTACTGCTTACATTATGCTACATACATTACATTCAATTCAAGCTGACTCCAGCTTTTGACTTACTTTCCTTATACTTTCACAACTCGAACCCTATAGGTATTAGGTATAAAAAATTGTTTCACATCACATCTGAGGAAGCTTTCCAGTTTCCAGTTCACTCCAGTAGTCCACGGAAGATATGTTGAATGTAAAAGCGGCGGTTGCTAAGTCATGCACCCTTTTGATTGCCACAGCACTTCTAACATAACTACCAACATAATATCTGTAGTACGTACAACATATACGTTAAAGGAAGTAACTTAACGTAAGTAAGTAACGTGAGTAAGCAAGTGACTTCACTTGGCTTGACTTGACAGGATACTAACTGCTTTAGTAGCTTTCCAAGCAACATTCGGCCACTATGTGTAAGCAGTAGTACTATAATAATGTAGTGGTCTACTCCTAAGTTCTAGTCTTGACTCGACACACTATGACTATGACAGGACAAGATAACTCGGCAATATTCGCTTCTTCTTACTTACTTACTTAGCTATCCAGTTGAGTCAGTTTCCTCCTTTCCTCTCCTCAGAGAAAGGAAAGAGAAATGAGAAAAATACAAGAAAATCGATTACAAAGTTAAAAGATATAGCAAAGAAAGCTCTAGGTGCATTTGTGTGTAAAGACAAGTGCAAGTACAAATACAACGCAAAAAGGGTGGAAGATATTTAGGAATCTTCCTTTGGCCTGAACTGAACAAGTCAAACCAGACCAGGCCCAACCAAGCCACGGACTGCCATGTCCAATGTCTATTAGACAAGTACATTACAGAGAAGTCAAGTGAAGTCCAAGCCCAAGCCAAGCCACATCAGGTTAAAGTTAAAGTACAGGACACACGACAGGCAAATCCAAACCAAACTTACTACGTAACGTTAGGTAACTGCGGCCTCGTACGGGATGGTGTGCCTTCTTCTTGTATTTTTCTTACCGTGTCGCCTAGTGTCCCTCCTACAATAGTTTTTCTATATAAATAATACAAAATATATCTACTATCTGTAACTATAACTATACATATAGAGTGACTATTTCTAGATTCTAGGACACTTTGCTAGAAGGTACAATATGAGTACAAGTATAGTAGGAGCTCTTGAATCTAATGTAATGGATATTGGATGAAATAACTCAATTAGTTTTATGTTATGGTAGTCGAAAGGTTTTTCCCAAAGAAAGACACAGTTTCCTTTCCCGTCCCCAGACTTATTTCCTTTCTGTATTACATTCTTGCTCTCCTTTTCTAAGTATTTTGAAACCGATATGAACTCTTTTCGAGCTACATACTCATTCTCAACACTTTCTAGCAACTGTGTTCTATTAAATAGCTCTAGCAACACTTCCTTGTTCATTCAGCCCAGTCCAGGCCAGTCAACTAAACTCACCAGAATGTCATACCTAACACTATTTATACAGCTATAGTATAGAAGTACCTCGAACTAAATGCTAAAATAAATAACCAACAGAGAAAAGAAGAACAAGAACAATAGTACGCTACTGTATATAAATATTATATTAGTTCTGGTACTTATGTACTTTCTCCATTCTTCATTTCATTTTATTTTCCTTCTTGGCACTTATGGCACTTTCCATTGCTATTTATACTTCTATCGCTCAACAACACAATATTTCATTAAATTAGTGCTAAGATTGACTGTGCTATGTTTCAATTTAATTATGACGCCAGTTTCATTTCCTTGTCTGGCAAAAGCACTATTACTACTACAGTAGTACACTTACATGTAAAGAAAAGGAAACACGGAGTTGGAAATAACTTCTTATTTATTACAGTACACAAAAACAAATCTCTATACTCATTAGTACTTTGTATATCTGTAGTGAACTGGAAAATATAGGGCAGTTGACAAAGCAGGGCACAGACACGCTACGAATTACGAACGCGAACGAAGCGAAACAAAAGAGACCAGAGCAGACAGGTCATGGCTTAGTTACTTACTTTTACTCTATGTCTTATCTAAATACATAAAGATACAAGAATAGCATAACATAACAGAGTAGGACAGAACAGGACAGGACGTCAGTAAAAGAGAAAGTAATAAATGCACAACGAAAGAAAAGCCATGAAGGCAGAAAGGCGAGAAAGTTGCGGAAAGTTGTTCCAGAGTTAGGGTTCATTATACGTAATAGCTACTACAATTTACTATACTGCATGACTGCAGTTCGACTTATACTGTACATACTACATACAGTATATTACATACATATACTTATTTCTCCTATAATACATAGTAATATCAAAATAGCACAATATGTAGGCTAACTTAAGAAAGTGCCTATGTAAGTACATATATGTGTACATGCCTAACTTCTATTAATTGTGCACATTATATCGGTATATCAACATTGTAGTGCATTACTATGTATAGTTTCTCAGTTTTCCTTAATGTTATCTCTTGCACATCTGTGCCGTGCCATGTCATGTCATGTTAGTTATTTGTAGCAACAGTAGCAGTGCTAATGTAATAGTATAGTGCACAGTGTAAGTGTAGCTGTATTGAATTTATCCTACATCGAAGAAAGTAGTATAACTACAGTACACTAAGAAACTGCATGAGACGAATAAATGGAGAAACTAAACGATATCGGTGCAAATGTAGGGAAACATAAAGAACTACTTACTATATAGGAAAACATAATAAACAGAGATAGTGTTTCGTATTTAATCTATAAAGATGTGGTCGTAGCCATAGTACGCATGATAAATACACATAGAGATATAAGGAGGGAAGCTAAACGATAGATGTTTTATTAAAGCTGACCCAAATCAACAGGACGGCAAACTAAGGCTGTAATTAAGTTTGTTTTAGTTTATTTACTCTCTCTTGACTACTATTTAACTTCTTTGCCATAGCTTTCAGTACCACCTATTTCTAAAATAATATGATATGACTTTCTCCAATACCATACTTTCCTTTTATACCACAAGCTATTATATTACAGTATATCTGTATTATATCTTCATCCTCTGTATCCCTTAATATTTAGGAAGATATTTAGACCATTTCTGCTATCTTCTAATTTACAGGTATCGTAAAAGATTCAAAGTTACATACTTACTGCAAACATATAGTATGTAGGTAAGAAAGATGATAAAGTTAATCCAAATGTACCTTGACTTAAGACTTAAGGGGGTTTGAAAGGGAGAGAAAGAGAGATAAACTTGCCGTGTTACAAGTGGTGTCCTTGTGGTAAATACTTTTTACATGTTAACGACTGCTATGTGGCTGGGTTTGGCTCCTGGCTTTTTGGTTTCCTCCCTTTACCTATCATCAGTTAGGAAGTATTCTTCTTCAGTCAGAATTCAGAATATTGCTAGGAACCTTTAGCAAAACTTTCAGATTGCATTAATTATCTAGCTGGAAAATACGTAGCTACCTAAATAGTTGCTTTGGTGTGCATCTGATTGTGAGCTTCATTATTTAAAGCCTGCGTTTTGGGCGTTATGAGTGTAATCATTTCATTTTCGTGTGCCTCAGCCTGGGGCTCACCGCTGTGAAAGTAAATGTAAATATTTGGAGTAAGCCGAAACCGCAGAAGCTTTAGCTTTGCGGGGCAAATCATTCGACTAAAGAAATTACTTTAATATTAGAGGAACGACTGCAAGCCAATGCTTGCTTATCTTTGAGCTGTAATGCATACTGCGGTTGCTTAATTAGTGATAAAATATTTTGCGTGTCAGACCTGTATATTATTAGGCAACAAGGAGTTTCGGGCTACAATTTATCACATTGTATGTAGCAGCAGGAATCCAGCTTTAATACACGAATGAATGTGACGAAATGGCCAGCCATTTATTCTTGGACCCCTAAGGTATGGAATGTGCCGTTATTATGTAAGACGGTACTAACAATAAGCTTACTTAGGTAACTCGAGATGTAAAAATTTCGTAATAATTAAATATTCATAAGACGCAATAACCACAGTTGGCTGGTCCAAGAAATTGTTATTGTTCTGGAAGCAAAAATGTCAGAGACTCGCAAGGAAACCAGTCACATAGGCTGTCGTTACTAAAAATGTCCTTATGCAACAAAATATGAATATGTATTATGTAATATAAAGATTGATATACACTAGTTTTAATTACTGAGCAGTACTTACATTCACTAAACAAATTGTTCAAGTCAAGTGTGATTTGAATTCTTCAATTTTTGGAGTTTTTAAGTGTAATTTTAGGGAAACCTTTGTCCCTAGTAAGACAAAACTTTTGCGATTCTCGTATTTAATATTGGTTTTGCTAAACACGAAAAAACACATACATGTATAGGTACTTAAATTAAGTACCCAGGTACAAAATACTCTGTGGATGGTAATGGTATTGCGTGCCTAGGACATAAATATCAGTAGGTACTAGGCAGTGGTGGTTGTGTATGTATTATTTTCATTAATTTTTCATTGCCCCATTTTATACCGCGATAAACCTTGAGGTTGACTAGTATTACAATACTAATGCGTGTAAGCAATGTTTAACAGGAACTTAGATAATATAATATTGTAAATTAGGTTTGCTAAATGAAAAACAAGTGGTAAATAGAGGTGCCCCGGCCTGTGCGATCCTTGGCTGCACTCTCCCAATAAATGACACAATCCACATTCCTTGGAATGCCAAAGGTCAGGTTTACAACGGGACAATGAGTCACGTCATCTGGGATGGGTCCCATAAAAAGCGCTATTACAGCGACAAATGCCTCGACACTGTGCCACTATAACGTAAAATTAGCCATTAGGTTTATCTAGGGGAGCCAAAAACTACGGAAAACATTCAAGTCAAGTCATAAGCCAAAAAGTCAAGTAATGCTCCAACAAGTCAGTCAGCCAAGCCAAGCCAGCTATCCTGTTTCCTTTCCCCATGTGATCTACGTCGTATAATATCCTTCACATCACAAGCCCTTGCTTGAATGCAAGCTTTTCGTCGATGTGTCTATTCTGTACTGTTACATATAATACTTCTGCACTACAGAAACAGAGCAGAAGAGAAAGTATGAAAGTACCATCCATCCTTTCGAGACATTACATCTTTTATACGGCCGTGTAAGTTCCTACCTATAAAATCCAAGAAAAGTATCATCTCCTGTCTCAGACAAGATCTTCTACTAGTCTGCACTCCCATCTAATAATAAGAACTTGTAAAATACTCAGAGGAATTTCCCGTGTTATTGGCAAACACACCATATACATAAATAAGTAGGCAGCTTAGCAAACTCTTTCCCTCTCTACTGTATTTCTATGTATGTATACTTATTTAGTATCTAAGGCTAAGGCCAAGTATATTCAGTCATTTCACTTGCACTACTATTTTGGAGAATGAAGCTGCGAGAAATTGATATAACGAGCTTAAGTCAGCTCACCATTTCACATCTACTTATTCTTATACCAGAAATCTACGACTATTGGAATTCGGCATAGTTTCCATTATGCTTTGCAACGCACACGGATGTAGATTCATAGCCTATGGCCTAGCTTTGGCCTGACTGACTTGGTTTGCTTTGCTTTGGTCCGTCGGCTTCATTCTCTACTTTTACTCTTCGGAACAGAACAAGAGGATCCTTGAACACTGTGGCATGGCTGGCATGGCACGGGAAGGATGGCCAAGCTATAAAATTCTAAGAATGCCACATTCGATTACATTATAGAAAACATTACTTCACGTTACCAGCTCAGAGCCTGGTCTGGCCTGGTCTACGCTCAATGTTCAATGCTCAATACCCAACTCAATACACTACAGCCAAGACAAGTCAAGCCATGTCAACGTAGCAATAGCTAAGCAATGCAATGCAACACAATTTAAGGAAAAAGCAAAGGGAAGTCCAATTGTATTCCTCCAAGTACAAAAGAGACATATGGAGAAAAACACTATATATGACACCTTCGTTTTTCTGCTTACCTTCTTTCACGACACAACCTATGGAGAACTAACCTCTTTCTTCATTGCCTTGCCTTTCACGACATTACATCACGAGCATTTCCTGGCTTTGGCTCTGTACAGATAAAACATATACTATACGTATTATAGATAAGGTGTCCTTTGGCAGCTTTCATTCGTATCCTTGTACTATGTATTGTATTATTTAACATTATAGTTTAGTATTAGCTAAACATTTAGGTACTGGATACCTACATCGAACCGAATAGTGTTGTAGTGAGTCCACAAGAGAAATGGAATAAGATATTGAAAGCTTCCAAGAAAACCGTAGCAGTTGAGTGAAGAATTGCTATATAGAAATACATTGGTAAGTATATTAAAGAAATAAAGAGTTGTGCAGCTCAGCTATGTGTATTGATATAGAATGTCGCGGAACACAATGGGAAAGAAGGCAAGGAATACAATACAACACAGCCTAGTTTTCGCATCTATTAACCTTCAAGTTCAAAAGAGCAGCAGTCGAAGACAAGACACCCGACTGGAGGCAGAAAAGACTTGACTAGAAAAAAACATCCTGTTACATACAAAGAAAGTAAAGGTAGACAAAAAATTCGTCTCACGAGCTCAGATTCCAATATACGTAAGAGGTATTTCTATAAAAGGTTCATATTACCTACGTACTTTGCTTAGGTACTTCGATTTCTATCTCTACATCCTAATATAATGTATCGGAGTATGCAGTCTACCTTAATAACTCTTGTAATACATGTCTGTACAGATGAAGCTGAATCATATATTATACAGTTCCTTACATTTCCCTGTCAGTAATCCGAAGAAAAGTACATGGTATTTGTAGTGCACTGTATAGAATTCCTATTTGGGAGGTTGGTATGCTATTTATTTGTTTAGATACGCGCATAAGTTTCATCCATTTCCTATCAGAAAAAGCTTTACTATACAAATCATATTCTGCTCTACCACTCCAGCAAGACCTAGAACTCCACACAAGCCTACAATAATGTCAAATGGATATGTGTACTAAATTCCCCAATATTTTATGTTTGTCTATGAACGTAATACATTAAGTACATATTACAGTACACTGCAAAACATTAATAACGACGCATAAAAGGGGACAGCTTAAGTATATGGTTTGGTATACGCTGTGTGTATCTGTATATAAAGGAAACTGAATAAATCCTGCAGTCACAGTCAGGAACTGAATGAAACTTGGACTTTTTTCAAAATAAAGCAGAGAGGATGATATTTATACTACTTACTACGTCATTCATGAACCTACTTAAGTTTGTATCACTTTTCTTTACAGTACTAATGCAGTGGACTGAAACGGACGTAAGAAAAGTAGATAAGTGTAAGCTGTAAGCAGGGAAGCTCAATAGAGTGGAAAGGACAGCTGGTTAGTTCACATTTAGTACATTGCAGAGAAGCGTAAATAAAAGCAAGATTTTAGGCCATTCTGAAATTGTGCTTTTAAAGGAATTGCAATACTATTATGCCAGGCCACTACATGTCGTCTGCTCTGTATCTGTATCTTGGATCTCAGTGTGATGTGATGTGGTCATGGAGTTAAAATACAGACAAAGTTTTGATGGCCATGTATTTTGTATATGGTAAAAGTATTTGGCAATTGTAACTGTATTTTCTTTACAGAGCAGAACACAGCCAACAGAAACACAACAGTACAGCTAATATCCCAAGTGCAAAGTCCAACCAAACCAAAGTAGTATACTTTAGTAGATTTCTTTTTTCTCTAAAGTTACTGGACCAAACTGTGCTGAGCTTATTTTCTCCAGTTGATAGTATATTCCATTCAAAAGGCTTGCCGTGACAGCTCCTGCTGTGCAGAAGAAAGCACAGAAAAGGAAATCAAGGAGAAAGGCAATGAGAGTAGCTCAAGCCAAACCAAGCCCCATCACATCACATTTATACCGATATACGGGACACGACAAGACACAATCCTGGCCTGGCCTGCTCTTAACTGTGCACACACTACAACTACAACATATTATATAAATATACCTACTATGGACATTTCAGTACAAACTACCAAATTATAGTCACTATATTGCACTAAAACTGAAATCAAAGCACAATATAAACAATATAAACACTAGTAGTGCAGTAGTATACAAACACATTAAGGAAAACCGACACATACATACATACATTTGTACAAATACGTACCTAAAACCGTATACCTACTGCCGGCTGTACTTTCTCCAAGAGAATAGGAAGACAGACGTCTTGTAGTCTCGTCTCTTTGTGTGAGTAACATTATTAGGTACATATACGTCATACAGCCATTGTACACACATATCCTTATTTAAGTAAGGATAAGAGTGCTACTCGTCTTGTCGATCGAAGGCGAAAGTTCGTGACAACAGACATGAATTTGATGGAGACTGTTGGTAGGCATCAGAAGTGGTATGGTATCGCATGGTGGTTCGTGGTAGGGCATGGTATCCTATTCTATCTATGGCTGCCAGTCTTTCCTCTTCGTTTTCAGACTTGTCTGCTGAGCTAACTTTCGAGTTTAACATGTGAAGATGGATGGATTGGCTGGTTGAAAGTGACTAAAGTTATATAACTTATCGAAACACATCTTATACAAACATCTTATGCAAAGACAGCTATATACTGACATTACAGCACACTAATAATACCTACTGCCTACCATACGTTGTACAGTGTGACAAGATAACATTAGGAGATAGGGGAAAGTACACAAAGAACTTTTACAGAGCATTTTCAATATAAGTACTTTCTTCTTATTTTTTAGCCGAATGCTTAGAAAAAAATTGTACTGGAATTATCCTACTGAGTTTTCGGAAATATTTTTCCAGTAATTCTCCTACAGGAAATTCGCCCACAAAAGGATTAGAGAGGCTTCAGTTTTTCTTCCATTTCGCCAGAAAACCCTGCACACCAAATACAAACCGTACTCTTAAGTGTCATTTAAAAACAAAAAGAGCACGGACAGATATAGAATGTTGCACTTAAAGCTGTGTGGATAGAGAAAGCTTCCTTGTGACCCTGTGTTTCTTGTCGCACTGTAAATAAAACAGAAAACAACATATCTATATGCATGTACTGATATACTTTGTATATGTGTGTGTGATAGGTAAATAAGTGGATGAATGTACATGGAGTATTGAAAAGGATGACTGCAAAAAATGCAGTTAGGAGAATAAGTAAAGGGAAGCTAAGAGTGGAGACAGACATTGGTTGACATGACATGGGAGAAAGAAAAAGGAGCCGAATGCCGACTCTCAACTCAACATCACATCACGTCACACCCATCACATCGACTCGCATGGCATGGCATAGCATGCTAGTACCCTTGTACATATACCATACCATAGTAATAATAATGCAGAGGAGAAAGCAAGAGGAGACAGTGAAGCTAGTGATGTAATGTAATGGCAACCGTAGTGTATGTAGTATCACTTATGTAGAAGTATCTCTAGGACCTAAAGTACTCGAAAAGAAAGTATGGGAAAAGGAAATGCTTGTTCAGCAAATGTTCTCGACCTCAAGTATGTCGTCTCCTTCTCGTCTGTTGTGAACTGATCTGAACTAGTAGATTTTAGAGAGGACACGACAGCCAGGCCAGGCCAGGGAACAGGATGCGAAAGTGAAACTTGTATGCTGAATTTAGTTACGAGGACCAAAATGAAACGAAACCAAAAAGCAAAAGTCAACTTACTAGTTTAATATAGTTAGTCTTCTCCTCTCCACGGGAATAGGAAGGAGTGGAACAAACTATGTTAAGAAAAAAATACATACGTCTCGCCAGACCATACGATGATGCAATGTACTTGTAACTGAACTGTGGTACAGTAGCCTAACTTTACTTTACCAACCATATGTAGCAACACACCATGCTGTGTGAAATTCTAATGTCTTCAAAGAAATCAGATCAAGCTTTCACGTACTAACGATAACTACATACAGGAGGAAAGATGCAACGCAAGGGGAAAAACTACTGGGCAAGGAACTTCTTGGATGAGACGAAGGCTACTGCCCTCGCCATAACACACTAATCTGTACTGACTTGACTTGCCTTGACTTGAGTTCACTTTCGAAAAAAGAATTCAACTTAAAACTCTCAACTCAAGTACAAACTACTAGAACATAGTGGGTACCTCAGGAGAAAGGAGTCACATCACAGGAAGGGCAGGCAAGGTGCATGCATTTATAATGTAATGTAAGTAAGTAGAAGTACCAAGCACGAGCCTACTCAACATGAACCACCAAAGCCAGCAAACCACCACCATACCTTTAGATTCTAGAAAACTGTTTCTATATTATTACCAGAAAACATATCCTAGATAGATATCTGTTCGTGTAAACACCTTATACTGAAGTTAGGAGTAAACTCCATTCAAACACATGAGATCCAAGTTCCAAGGGAAGGCAAGAGTCAAGGAAAGTCAAGCCGAGGCATGCCAGGGCAAGCTAGCTCGTATTTTATAGATAAGTAAGCAGACTGACGTCGGTATACTTATGTACTATGGTACTAGAGGCACGGAATGGGCAAGCTAAAGAAAGTCAGAGTAAATTGTAAGCAGGTAAGTACTATTTTTGGTTCCCTTTCCTTATATTGGATTAGATTATACTATATAAACTAAAAGTTGGTATTGCCTTTCCTGGTCTGGTCTCTGGCCCTAGTGTTATGTTATGTTGCCCTAGTGGAGCCAGGCGGAGAAAAACACCGGTGGTTTGGTTTGGTTTGGTTTGGTGTTTTTCCATCCCACCTAACCAGAAGGAATCCGATTTGGATTGGACTAACGAAAGAAAGAAGAGAGATGGGGATTCCTTGCCAGAGAGAAAAAGGAAGCTTGAAAGACGATCGGATCAGATGAGATCAGACAGACGAAGTGACTTGTTGTCTTATATATGTTTATACGCCTTATTTAGAAGCAGGATCTAAGCATAGTAGTATCTGTATTAACTTCATCTTCACTTTGGTTCACTCACTCAGATATTTGCCCAAGATGTGTACAGAGCAGTGCTAAACCTACTGGATCTACTAGTGCTAAATTGTATACTTTTCTTTTGCTACCTAACCGAACTAACAGTCAAAGTCAAAAGATACTGCAGCGGGTAACTAACTAACATACGTAACAGTGTATGCAATACTACAGTTGTTTATCCTATATACTTTGTAGTAAAAGAGGAGTGACTGACTGAATTGAAGTGAGGCTAGGAAAGCAAACACTAAAGCTGGTTAGTATCTCTTACACTAACATTACGGTACACTAACTTAATGTAAGTAGAGCTAATGTAAGTTAAGCCGAACCAAAGTAAACCAATCCAAATCCAAGGGAAGGCAAAGCTAAAGGAATCTAAACCGTAGCAATTTATAGAATATAGGAAGCCAGGAAGCTATATCACCTAATGTGCTTGGAATTCCATGGAGCAATAGGATCTTCAAGTCAAATGCCGGATCCGGAGATTCAGTCATCCATCTATTTCGTATGTATCTCTCTATCCTTCCGTTTATCCTTTTAACTAATTTCGTGTCACGAACATCTCATATTTGTACTCATATCTGTATATAACTACAGTAAGTATATTTATGTACATATTTATCAAAACCATTGAAAAATGCAAATTCCCTGAAGATGTTCCACAACTTACAGATATAAGTACCTATATAGTAGTAAGTAACTGCTGACTCTTGCAAAAACATATAAAAGGTTCCAACAACTGAGATGATAACAGGATATGCGTGCACTAAGCTAACTCAATGGACTGCATGACTAGATATTTGCAATTTGCATACAATGAATGACAAAGTAGTACATAGAACCATATACTTAGTAGTGATGTAATATTTGTAAGATGCAGAGTAAGTGAAGTTAAGCTCACTAAAGGGCTGAAGAAGAAGAAGAAAGTGAGTCTAAGACAGGACAGGCAAAGAAGATTGTGTGGGAGCTCATTTCTCATCTCCCTGTCTGAAAATAGTGGTTCGTTCACATACAAACACTGTATAGGTTTCCAGAAGAAAGTAATGTTGTATGTAACGTGGAAGCTAATACTTTTGTCGACTGTTACGTACCTAATATCCTTAGCTGGGTATATTTATATACAGATACTTACCTCTAGTAGGTACATTAGGTTAGCAGTTAGGTCGTGACAACATAACATAACGTTGATATAAAACTATATGGCAATTTTACTTTTAGGTCTGGAACTGGTAGTGTGGTAAGCCTGCTTTGCTGTATAATATGAAGTGAGAGAAATATCATGAAGCATACATTGCAAAGCATACCATACCTACTACGTAAGCTACGTAGGCAGTAGGCATTAGGCATTCCTGTGTGTTGGGTAGTGTAAGTATTATAGTAAAGTATATCCATAATAAAAGAGCGTTGTTAGTAGAAAAGGGAAGCAACTGGAGAAAATCGATAAGGAAAGAGGCAAGACATGCGCTAAAAATTTCACTAGGCTTTACTATGTTTTGTTATAGGATAACACGAAATGAAAGTCAAGAGAAAGAAGAGAGAATAGAAAAGCATAGTAAAAGCACGTTGGTTGCCGGGTTTGTCTTACCTTTAACTTACGTACATTACATTGATATGATGACTATTACGCTACGGAACTCCTTTTCCTTTTCTATGTCCATGGAAAAAGAAGGGAGCAAATACATCTAATACAACGTAACTGCTGTGCCGACAGAGAAAGGATGGGGGATTCCTAATTGTCCGAGGGAACCCGAAGAATACCGACGCCTTCGCATTTTATGTTGTTTCGTGACTTGGATTTCAGACTTGGACACGAACTCTGGCTTGCTATGTTATAGCTATTCAACTGGGATCCGCGATGCGATGCTACTGGAACTTGGAACTGGAAGAAAAGCAAGGATACATACATATTACATACACATGCACTAACACAGTAAAATTCTAATAGAGATCCTCTACCCGATTTGAACCCGTTTCCTTAATAAATAGATATGTTTAATTGTCATATGGAAGCATGGGGAAAAGCACGGGGATTTATTTTTTCCGATGCAATCCTGCAAAAAATTCCGGGAAAAAATTTAAAAAGATAGTACAAACAAAACAAAAAATACCACATGCAGAGAAAGGAAAGAGCGAGTTTTTAGCAGTGATATAAATGCAAAAATGAAAATGCAATGTATGTATACTTTCATTACATATCTTCATGATTTGTTGCATAATTTAGTTTCCCCAGTTCAGAATGCTCACTTTATTGAGGAGAATGTTATATTTGCTCTTTTCTGGTGTTTATTGTCAATTAGGGGTTTTCTCAAATAAAATTGGCATTGTGATTAGTTCAACACAGTGACAGGTTCCTACGAAATATAGTCCCCAGGGTTGTATTTGATGAATTACGGCACATAGAAGTTGCTTGCTAGCCTCGAACGAAACGAAAGGCAGACCAAACCAGACCCAAACCCAAACCCAAAGCGAACGACTTTCACTTGACTTGAACTCTACCTCGAAGAACATTCTTCCTCGTAGCTGTTCTGTTCCTGGAAAGAACCTTGTCATTCAACATTCAGTTCTGTTGGTTGCTGTATAAGTTGAACTGACTTTCTTTTTCCTTGGTCGACGTGTTTCGGTTGCGGTACCTATAAATATTTCTCTCGCTTTTACTCTACGTACAGTACACACACACACACACAATACACTGATAAACTGTGAGTTGTATTGAAAGTTCCAGTTGTGTAGCAGTTTCTCCTGGATCTGCTCTGGAGTCCACTGGACTGCTGCAACTGCAAGGGTGAGTCATAGTT
>JAQFYC010005302.1:0-14754 GCA_034694165.1 Tomocerus mixtus
TTAAGTCAACTTAAATTATACGTACACTGCGAAATCTTTTTAAATATATTTTAAACCACCAAAACAAACACTTAAAATAAATAATCTTAATTCGTAGATGAAAATTGTAGGATAGTTGATTATAAAGACCCGCCGGTTTATTACAGATTTTACGTTGGAAAGAATAACTCGAAAAGACAGTTTTCGATTCGGTTGTAGCGATCACTTTGCAGACTCTATCTAATATTCGAATAATTTCCTGGTTTCCTTCAGTAGCATACTTGTTACTGCGCAGATAAATCGCAAATTAAGGGCAGTAGTCTAGAATCTAGAATGAACTGGTATTTTTGTGTCAAATAATTTGCCGACTAATTGGGAATCAACTTTATTTGATTAGAAATACATCGACTGTAATTGGCGTGATATATTTCATTAACCAGAAATCAATGTGCTGTTGTTGCTCTTATGTGTCAAATGAAGTACAGTAAATCGGACTTTAAAAGATTTATTTAGGTTGCCTCATACTTGATTTTGGTCTACCAGATCATTGTTTATTAAAGAATTGCTACTTATAAGAATGAATGTAGGAAAATTGTTTTTCGTGGAAATTGCTATTTCCATGCCATAGCAGATGCCATGCCAGGCCAGGTACCTTTTTACAAGCTATTCCATTGCATTGTTTCTTGTACGTATCACTTAACCCACACTAAAGTAAAAGCTAAGTGAATGTAGAGCAATGACAAGGAAAGTAGTAACTACTATGCTAGAAAGGAAGCCGAGCCGAAAGAGAACCCAGAAGGAATTCTTAAAATTACATGCTTCATTTCCCAGAAAGCATAGGAAAACCAAACGAAACGAAGAGAAGCGTACAATACCACACTGTACACGTGCATTTAGTATTGTAGGTACCTGTATTATTGTGGTAAACCTCTAAACGGCCAATCACAAAAATAATTTCGTAAAATAAGTTTGTATTGAATTACTTTCCACAACGTAATCTACATATCCACATTTATTACTAATTACTATAAGTGTCAGGGGATAAATTAGATTATATTGATTTCCAAAAGAAGCTAAAGAAAGATAAAAATACAAAAATATTCTGCGAAATTATTTTTATGATGAATGTTCTAAGGTTTCTCGTAGGAAGAAACTCTTGTAACATGGTGGCCCGGCCTTCATGTGTAAAATACAACAAAACAACCGGAAATTCAACAACTAAATTCCCAGGTCAGAGCAGAGTGGAACTCATATAGCTTGCTACCAACACCAACCACATCCATTTACCTAAGTATCTATGTCTATATCTGTGTGTGATGCCAAACCAGGCCAGGATAGGCCACTCTTTCATTCTGATGGAATAGGGAAGCCGAGAGAACTAAGGCCAAAGCAGAAAGGCGGAAAGTCAGACAATAGTGACTTTAATGGAAAAATATGTTTCAATTAGAAGCTCTGCCTCTTTTGATTATACTTTCCCTTTCCACTTCTCCTTATACTGTTGGGAACTGAGAGACTGAACTGACTTCGACTTGACTAACCACTCAATCATAAATGCCATCTAAAATACAATCTTTATTAAAATGGAGTATTGTCCCAATATAATATTCTGCAGACTTTATATTTAGTATTATATTTAGTGATCGAGCTTTTGAAAAGCGAAGACAGTTTAGACCTAATAATGTCGGTAGTTAATTTCAATATCAAAAATTAATGAAAGATTTTAAAATAAATGCTATATTGGAATTTAAAAAATGTTTAATAAGTATGCCAACGTTTGCACGTATTTCTCATGGAAATACGTTTAGTTCTCGTTTACGTTTAATTACGAAATACGTGTAATGCATCCATTAAGGATGCATTAAACCCAATACGACATAAAACGTCGCCATAGTACATCCCCTGTACGAGTATAAGACAGTTTCGCTTATTTTGTATCGAGGACTAGACGGCTCAATGGATTTTAAAGTTGTAGGGCTCTACGGAATCTTGAATTCATTGGCTAGGGGCTGCATATTTTACCTTAATATAAGTTTGATAGGCAGAGACATGCATGAAAACGGCAACATCGATTTTGGGTTAATTGTATAACAATTTATAATGTTTTTTATGTTCAAGTATGTATTTTGCAAAGGAGTATGTTCATAAATTCATTTGTACATGGAAATATAAATTGCCTTTTACAAAACCAGAGAGCGTGTTGATGTATGAGTACGAAATCCCATAAGGTTAAAACGGTTCTCTTTACAACACTGCAAATTCTAATTTTATGATGAAAACTCCTCCTCCAAGTTGTCTCTTTGATTTGCAGAGAAACTAACTTCAAATCAAATATCTAAGCTTTGTACTTTACGTTTATCTTGTCTGTTTTCGACTCTACCATTTCATTCCACATATTTAGCTAGCAGGAGAATTACAGTGGCATCCCGTCCGTTCTAAGAGAGTATTCATCTCCAGTTCTGCATTGTTCATTTCAAGGGGGAACTACTCCTACTGTTAAAATGCATTTCTAATGATTTGGTGATCAGATACATGCAAAATCCTCATATCAAGCCACAAATTATTTATTTAAGAGCAGTGGAATTAAAAACTGGTACTGTGCATATCAGTAGTTTCCAATTGTAATGTGCGTTTGACAATTTAACTTTACGAAATCATGTCCAACCAAATGCAATGCTTGTAGATTCAGATTCTCTACCAAATTATTTATTTCATGAATAATTCTTAAACTCTCGGTACTATAAAAATAAATATAAGAAACACAAGAGTTGAAGTGAAATTCAAAATTAGTCTAAAGTCTAACTATGAATTTTTATCATCACAAAGTAAAGTTCCCTTGTCAGTAGTTCACGTTCACTCCATCCAATTCCTTCCGTCAGAAGATTCGAGGAAGAGGAAAGAAACCCAAACTGAATATCAGAACTATTGCTGCAGCGAATAGAAATAGAAAACTTGTGTACAAAGCATTTCATAGAATGAATGGGATATAATACATATATGGTACAATATATCAGTATTCTGTATGTACTACTATGTATGTGTACTACGTACATACATATTACTAATATATAACTATCTAAATATCGCTATACATTACTCTACACTTATTTCTTGTGTACTTTTACTTTCCTGTCTTAAAAAGTTTCTTAATTAAAGCAGAGTTTGAGTAACTCTGTTTTCTGCTGTTTGCAACTTGTATAAGAGTACACATAACAACAACTAGCTACTAAATACACACAATACATTGAAACTTATACATAATTTAGGCTTCCATTATTGCAATGAAATCCCAGTCTAAGTTTGGATCTTACATGTTAGTGGGAATGCATGGGTGAATTGGATGTTACTACGAAATAAAGTTAACTATAAGTATGTTAAGTACTGGAAGATTTAACCGTATAGTACTTTAGTACCTATTCGTATACAGCAAAAATAGCAGTTAAGCAATTCCTATAATTTATTTATTGCTTTGGTAGTTGTAAATACTTTCAATTAGCTATGAATGAGACAAATGAAACTTAAAGTATGCTACAGTAGTAATACTTTAAACTTTCTACAATAAATATAAATATTTAAACTAAAAATTCAAATTGCTACAATAGAATGAATGCCATTTTTCAAAAAAGCTACCTAATAAGAATTACATTTCAAAATAACAACTAAAATATTAAATTCATTGAACATCATTAAGTATATATACGCTTAATATTTGACCCAATTGTGTCCATATAAGAATAAATTGCATTTAAATGTACGTAATGCTATACTCATTTAATCACAATGGGTACATTATTTTGCCTAATTAACCATTTAGCATTTTTTGTTAGCTTTCTGAAATTTACTTAAATTTTGAAGTTGGTATACATACCTTTTGCCAACAATTGACAATACAATAAATAGTATAGAGTATACTAGATTGTGAAAGTACTAGTAATTTACTTAAACTCTTAACTACATAGAAGACACTGTTAGTAATTGCATAATAAAGTTATTGAGCTTACCTGGCATTCGTAAGTGCCATTATCCCTCCGCTGGACAAACTTTATTTGTAGCGTCCACTCATCTGATCCGTCTGCATGTAGAACATGGAACCTCTCATCGTTCGTGTAAGTCGTCTTCCCACTCGTCAAAATATGCCAGTCTCGTCGACGAACCCATGAAATCTGTAAATCCAAGAAAATTCGAATGAAGAAACACATATACACATCTTCATGCTACCTACAAACATATATGTAGGTATGTACTGTGTATCACAATATATGTTTACAAATAGTTGGTACAAAACCCTATTACAATTTATTATGTATATGTGTATATCTAAAGAAAAGAGTTTAGAAGGATACACTTAGGCGAATCTCTTTAGCTCAGCTGAAGAAAACAGTTCAGTACTGAGGACAGGGTGAAGATAGTTAATACTTTATGGGCCCGCCACTAGTTAGTAATCCCAAAAGCTAAGGAAACTAGAAACTAGGTGTCCATTTCAACATTATTGAGTCGCTTTTGAAATTAATCCACCCAGCTTGATATAACACACCCTTTACATAACATCTTGCTTATACTCGTACAATTACATATATATATATATACACTTTTGGTTGTTATTTTACTTTACCTAACTATTTTATAGTACATACAGTGCACTACACATAACTGCACTTGTACAAAGTACAAACTATACCATACAGTATAAAGCTTATCGTTAGTAGAGTATATATGCTGAATGCACACTTTGGCCAAGCAAACTACAACTACCTACTATACCTACGTACAACTAACTGTGCTAAACTAAAGTTAAGGAAACTTGAAAAGACAAGACACTGGTTCGCCTCCTACTTTTTCCTCCTTTCAGCTTTCGTCTGGAACACAGTCTCTCATCTTCAGTTTACTTTAGCTTTCCGTCTGCCAAGCCGGGAAGGCCAGGCCAGACCAATCCAGACCACTACCGAAATATATTACTTATGTACATACATAGGTTACATAGTCAAACACAATTCTATTTTTATAGAACTGAGCTGATTGTAAGTATATGGAAAAAGTGTTCCATCTATATATCTTTATATAAAGTATTTCCTCAAATAGAAAACATCGGGAGAAAGCAGGGAAAAGTAGCATTACTGTACTATTAGTAGTAGGAAGATGCACATAGATACATTTTCCGGAAACTTGGATTTCATACTCCATCAACTCAAACACAGTTCTTTAGTAAAGAAACGAGAGGCCAAACCTAAAGTCTAACTCAACTCACCTACCCATTCCTTCCCTTTTGCTTAACTTTCACCAAAATAGTGAAAGTACCTTGTAAAGAGTTGATTCCCATTTTTCCTTATGAAATACTTATTTTACTTTAGTCTAATACTTAGACACACCTTTCCCCATATTTGTCCTTGTGTACTGTACTGTATGTTCAGAAAATGACAGAATGGGATAGGACAAGACAGGACAGGACACTACATATTATGAATGTTTGAAAATTGTGTCCATTTTCTCATATCGTCCAAAATTTAAAATTCTAGTGGTCTGATTCTGGTCATACATTTAAAGTTTAGTGTTTGAATTTGAAGAGAAAGTTTTTCGGGAAATTCCCACCGGGAGATATGACATGATGACTGCATAGTGTGTACTGTAGTCTTAGTTGTACTTTTACTGAATGTTAGGTAATGTAACTAAAGTTAAAGGAAAAAATAAGTGGTATGGTATAACTCTCGTGAGCTAAAGTAAGTACAGTTGGTAGTAGTTACATATTACGAAGCTAGAAAACTCGCTACATAACATACTTGAGTTACTTACGTTGTGTCATGTAACATTACATTACATTACTTCGTTTCACTTTCACTCCAGCAAACTCAGCATTTTTATTTAGCTAGCATTTATTCCTTCCCTACTCTTATGCGATAGTGGTGTGGGTATGGATGTGAGCATTGGGAGAAGGAAGATACAGAACTTGCATTACATAACATAACATAGATACAGTACCCACCTATCTACTAAAAATATAGCAAGTAGATATCATGAAGAAAACTAAAAAGTAAACCAAACTGAGTTACGTATTTGTACACTCTTATGTGCAGTAAGCAGTACGTATGCTGCTCAACTCTACATTACATTACATTCAAAGTTATTTATGTTTTGTATCATGTTCTCCTCTATCTTCTACAAAATCCAGTTTCCTTTCTATATATTTCATAGCTTCCTTTCATTGCACATCCCTTAAGTACAAATACTTATTGCACATACTACAAGAAACAACCTTAAGACTTAAAATACACGTAGAAGGCCCCAATTCCTTAGAAATATTTCATATTTCCTTTGTCTATAGGAAATTCATGAAATAAATGTTGTTCTCGACTAATATATACTTCCCTTGTGTGACTTACTTATTTCTGATACTAAATAGACTAAAAATTCCATACATAGTACTTTATTTTATTTACTATAGAGTGTTATTGCACTTAAATAGAATAAGATGACAGGACACTATATATACATATAGGTTTATGATGTTCTTACATATTATTCTTTATTCTACTATTGTATCATAGTAGTAGATTGTAGATGATGAAATAAAAAGAGGAGTATGTTATAGAACATTCTGGAAGTTGAAGTCATCATTAGAGTAGAAGTGACTGGGCTGATTGCTTCCGATTTGTTGCCGACCGCCTTTCTGATGTATTTTTCTTGAGATCTATTATCTCCCAAGAGTAGAGGAGTCTAAATTCTAAATAGCTCGCAAGTAAACACTACAGTAAACACAAACAGCCTTTTCTCCCTTTACTGTACTGTACTTTTTCACATTTCACTTGTGTACTGTACTCTACTCTTCTGTATCTATTTATGCAAATTTACGAGCAAGCTTCCTAGCAACTCCACAACTCAACTCATAAAAATCGCAACCTAATCCTAGAAGGCTTATATACTAGTGACTTTATCTGCATTCGTCTCGTCGGGAGAAAGTTATGATTTTATATCAAGTTTGAATTTTTATTTCCCTGTAGGTAGTAGCTACCTAGTCTGACGAGAGTTCACTATCCTTTCTGTAATGTTATTATTACAAAGCTAATATACATAAGCGCACTCTTTTTGCTATTACTTGTGGCATAAATGATTGTATCGAACTAATAATATGCTTTCTTCCTTTAAGCTTCAGTGTGCAACCCTACATTCTACAGTACATAACAGAACAGACAAGTGAGAGCGACGTGACTTGACTCTACTATGTATATAAATATAAATATTCCGCAATCCGCATCTATGATGTTCTGCCACAGCAAATCGTTCGCTTACAGTACAGTACAGTACACTACACTACACAAATAGCTAGTAGCAACAGGAAAGGATTTTTCAAAGAAAATCGTCTCTGACGAGAACTATAAATAACAGACTTAACGATGGTTATTTCCGAACTTGAATTCATGCCGGTAGCTTCCAACAACAGGACACACCAGCATTAAATAAGAAAAGAGCAATGTACAACACACTGCTAGCTATACATAAGGGACATTATTATATAAGCATGCATCAGAATACCTTTAGTATCTTACCATTACAGAAAATATCATTCCATTTGCATGTAAAAATATCTTGAACGTAAATACTAAAACCTTCTGATACGCAATAATAAAATAACCACATAAGTAATAATCAGAGCTCGGATATTTATGGAAACCAGAAAGAATACTCATGAATTTCGAGAATTTTTTTTATACTTACTGTTTCTGCTTTAAATACACACACTCGTGAACAAACTTTTCACAAGGTGTATTTGAATTACCAACATGTTAATTATTGTAGCTTGCAAGCAATACTGTCAGTTAATTCTTTAACAAACCAATTTTATACTATTACCTTAAATATATTTTACAACTTTTAAAAAGAAAATTTTTAAGGAACCTAATTAATGGAACTAATATCTTTCCTATTACCATTTACAATAACTAACGTGGGTTATCAAATAATTAGTTTGACTATGTGATTGATATTTACTTGACCGATAGTAAATGCATGTCCGATCCCTGATTTGTATAAATATGTAGTTAAAATTTTTATTTAGGTACATTTGTAATTTTTTTTATATTTATGTATAGATAAACAGTAAATTATATTTTTGAATGCCTTTGGCCGTCAGTATTGTGCAGTGCATCATTTGAATACAGGGAAAATGAGAAGTAAGGAATGAAAATATTAAAATATATTCATAGAACTCAACTGAAGAGATAAGTCGCTATTATGATGCTGTGTTATTACTTTTACAACTCATATTATAATTATACTGGGAAATGGAAATCCTCTCGTGAGCTTTGATTAATGAGCTCGACTCTTCTATCCTCTTTTGCTGTCCTGTCCTGTCCCTGCCTGGGACTCGTGCAAAACACTCTCACTCACTAAGCTACGCAAAGCAAACCAGAAGGAGCAGCAACGTACAGAAGTAAATATCGTTCAACTTTCCTCTCGGCCTCAGCTCAGCAGCTACTATGTAGCTAGCAGCAAACATTTGTGTACAATTTGTAGTGAGTAGACTACATATTCATTTTTCCTCCTCGTCTCCATATAAATGTATCCAATACACACAGAGACACTTATTTACATTACAACATTACAAGTTGAACTCTGTGGAATTACTTATTTCTCGGGGAAAACATCTTTTCCCTACTTTCTCCAACTTTTACATCGTCACATCCTTTCCATTCCAATTTCCATAGCATTAGCTAAATCACTAGAGCTAAATTTTAAAATGAACACGAATTGGGACAACTTTATAAAACTTCCGAGGCACAATAATGTAATACATAAGTAAATGCTCTGTTGTCAATTTGCAACTTGACAACTATCTAATTCCTAGCCATTGTATAATACCTTATATGGCTTAAATGTTTACTCGTGTAGAAGTTCAGTTCCTGCTCATGATATATAACTCTAATAACTTCCTACATGTTAGTCACCGCACAATTCCAAATAATTCCGGTGAGCACTGCTGCACAATTTCTAAGAAAAATAAGACAACGAATGCCCAAATTCATTTGCACAAAATTTTTCCTGGAAGAACTATTTAATTTAGACTGTAGTGGTCCTTTGTTTACTTATACATAATCTAATGAAACACATTATATTACATATACAATTGCTACAAAAAGATTTATAGAAATTAATCATTATTTTTCATTCTATTCCTTGTTGGCACGGTACGATAAACAGTGAATAGAATACATGAATGCAATACTTGTCATAAAATATGCACACCCAAAATTTCGATCTCTTCTGGGGTAATTTTTCAGCAAAAATCCCTTCTGGTATTAATACATACCTCAGGGGAACTTTTGATAAGCTCCATAACTTCTTGCATACTTACTGTACATGGAATTTATCTACAAAACAAAACTATTAAGCATTTCAAAACACAGAGATAAAACTTATATAGCTATTAGTTACATGACTATAGATATGCAGAAAAATTGTAACATATAATTTACAAAATTCGTTTCAATTCTTCGTATCTCAAATAAAATGAGAGTACTCACTGTGTTCAGTTATAGAAGAACACAACATGAACAAAACATAAAACAAGTTAACCAGAAGAAAGTAGGACGGATCTACTTATATAAGCCCTCCAACTACAGATTACATATGTTTAGTCTAGAATTCACGTTCAAAGGAAACTCAGACATCAGACGGCAGCTAATGTCTCGACTACGTGACATGTCCAAGCAAAAACAAAATAATTCTGAACAAACTCAATATAGTAATATGTACGCTACAAATATAATGTAATATAATTACCTAAATATCACTAATGTTGCATCGTACACTGACCACTATGTTTTCACGTAGTAGTAAGTAGCACATAGCAACATTGCGTAGGCAGACAGTACGTATCATTTAATTATAGTATATTTATTATTAGTTTTTCAAATGTAATGCGAATCCTACCTTTCCCTGAAAGAAATGACACTTTTTTCGGTTTCCAGTGCACTCCTCTTCTAGCAGGTTTGGATTTGGCTGAATAGTTTGTGATCAATTTGCTTTGACTCTATTTATCTTCGCGGTATTCATATTTTTACAGTGTACTGCTAAAAATAACGATCGTCATGCTTTCACCATTGTAAACTTTTACTACAATGTAGTACTACTTACTCAAAGGATTTACTTTCTATTAAATAAATATTTGGTAATCACTTTTAATCAATATTCTCATGAAAAAATAGTTTTTTTCTAGATGTATCTAGGATTAAACTGTAAAATAAATTATTTATAAGAATGATCGGTTTATTTTGCATGTTGCTGTATATCTTGCAATGTTTGTATCTACGCAATATACTTAGTATGTAACTAGGTAAATTGTATACAGCAGGTACAGAAAATTGGCCCTGAGCTCAAAATAAATGCCACATAACATCCCAAACCGCAAATTGATGATGAAATTTTTCTCTTTGTCAAGTTAGCAGTAAACGCAATTAATCGAATGTAACGAACTGATAAACAGTAAAATAATTTGAATTAGTCAGTTATAAACTACAATTACTATTGCGAAACCCTTAGAAGTGGAGCACATTAACTACGTAGTCGAAATATGTATATTTTCTGCAACATCCCACATAAATTTGGTAGTAGGCAGAAATTCATTCCATTTGCATTATCGCTGTAGCATGGAATGGAAAGCAATTTTATTTTTACTTACGTCTGCCAATTGTTCCTATGTAGAGTACACAATTACTACAAATAATAGTCATTGACTTGATATTGTTCCGATGATCGTGAATTGGATGAATGTATCCACTTTCTATTCTGCTACGTATACATACTACCACATACATTATTGCACTTTGTCGGTATTGTATGGTTGGCTGCCTATATGCTCTCATCCTATGCTTGGTTGGATTACTGGTCGCGGAAAGAATAAGAAGACTAAGATTTTATTGGCTTTTTCTCCTTCTGACTGTTTTTCGTCAAGACTGAGTTTCTCTTTTGACTTGACTTGTTTTCTCTCAACTTGACTAAGCACAACTGTAGCGTGGAGAGACCATACCCCTACATAATATTAGAAAGATGTACTATGTAGAAGCTAAAGAGACGTTTCCGAGGACATAGGATACCCGTTGCTTTGCTCCTGGACTGTTATATTACTAAAATCCACGCTTTCTCTTTATAAATGTCGAAAGTTATCTATGTGTAGTTATTTAAGTATAATGTATATGTATAGGAAGTAAAAGTATAAGGAACGCATTGTTATATTAAAAACAAATGTGTAGTATTTGTAGACAATAAGAAAAAAGTGGAGCGAATCGTCTTCCCATTTTCTCAGTGTGTATGTAATCTGAAAATGCACGCAGTAAGCAAAATAGTAAGCATGTTTTATATTGGAGGAGATCTAACAATAAGTCTTTTCAAGTCAAGCAGGACAAGACAAGGCCCGAAATAAGGAGGAAACAAATAACAGCACAACAGTGAGACGTAGCTATGCAGAGCGAAATCTAACATCCCATGTATCATTGTTTAGCTCTGTGTGGAACACTTTCACTCTCTTTCCCTTCGCTTTCCCTACTACTTTCACTCTCTTTCCCTTCGCTTTCCCTACTACTTTCACTCAATTCATAGTATGTAGTATGTAATACAAGAGTACAACTGTTTATATGCGTAACCATACGTATACTTAATTCATAGTGATATATTTCTTTATGTATTATCTATATATGTTGCAGTTTAATTTGACAGCTCGTCAGCCAATGTCAGGTTAAAAATTAAAGCTTAAAAATTTTCAAATACTACGAAACTCTCTGTAAGTAAGTATGCTGGAGTTTAAAATGAACACATTTTTGAGAAATTTTGATACGTTGATTCTAATTAAAATAATTTTATATAATTTAGTCTGTTAAAGCGAATGTCTAATTATTTTAAGGAATTTGTACTTTAAGTAATTATCCGCATAATAAATGCGTAATGAGAAAAATTAGCTGATCAAATCAGGAAGTTTTTTTCTGGTTCTGCGAATTAAAATGTTAAAGAATGTTTGAAATTGTATTATGTACAGATACTATGCATTTTAGTATTTTGTAGAAAGGTTCAAACTATCTACAACATATTTACATGTTTGTGTACCATATTTTACTGAAATTGGAGAAAACTTTTGAGCTCACTTTCGATTTTCGGTTTCCATCAAAATACTACGATATATCAAATCTGTATTTGTTTGTAAATAGCGTACATTCCTACGTATAGTATAGTAAGGATATTGGTTGCTTTGTTTATATATGTTATTTATTTAGGTATGTATTTACTAAAGATCCCTCCATGCATTCCGCCCTCAAGAATAAGAAAACGAAGTCAAGTTATGGGCTTAGTGGGACTTTACCCGGTACCTACTGTCTTCTTTTCTGTGTGTGTATTGTATGTATGCCTTGACTTTGACTCGACTGTATGTATTTTGTGATATGGAGGCACAGAACTAGAACAAAACAAGGCCAAGTGGCCAAGTCGACTGAGAATAGGGAAAGTCAAGCCAGACGCAAACTGTTTTCTTTTCTTCCGTTTTCACTCTCGCTAAACATCAAAATTGCTTTCGTGGCACTGCAAAACCAGCTCAGTAGAAAATAATGGCATTTCACAAAAACGCTGGCAACCCCATTCATTTTATCCGCACACATTATTACACTCACACTAAATACCGGCTCCTATGTCACTTTCGGAAATTTCAGCAAAAATTTCATTTAGGGCCACATTAACCCAGGGAATAACTTATTGTTATGCACTTATAATCTGTATTATGTATACAAAAAACCATAAGTACTACTTATTTATTTTATGTCCTTGAGACTACCATATTTAATAATTACTTATTAATTAGTTAGCAGAATTTTGCTGGCAAATCTCGGTTTAACACTGAGAAGTTAGCTGCCGTAAAGTTTCCTAAATCCATGTTGAATTTTTATATACTTAATTGTTGAAATAGATACGTTTTCGTTGTTTACGCTTTATCTGTAGTAAATTAGTAACTGTACACTTTGCATTTTAGGTTCCTAATAAGATTTTACGAAATAAAGTTATCAATGTCAGAAAGTCAGAATTATACAATGTAAAATTGTTAATGATTGTTCCATATGTTCTCAATTGTCTTTAAAAAAGTAAACCTACTATTTAATTGTATTATTGTATGTTTGTGTACAATATTTTGCAAATTACATGAGAACAAGTACTAATAGTTGTGAATTGGATAGTGATACAACATAATTGCAGTAACAAAGTAATGGCAATATCTATTACATATAAATAACATATAGCAATCCTAAAAATATAATACATTTAAGTAATCTGGCTGACTGAAGAACACAATTATAATATAGTAACTACAGTATAAATAACAGTATAATACTAATAGTACTATTGCGCAATTTATTTCTATATGAGACACTTTTACTAAGTTTGTAAACCTCAGCCTGATTGTATTTACGTTTAGCCACACGCATAGATACATGTAGTACAGGAAGGTATACGGAAACAAACATATATTTTGCAGTAAAAGACAAAGGAACGAGTCGGAGATAAAGTAGAGAATAGAACACGCACTCAAGTTTGGGGAAAAGACAAAAGAAGAGGAGTACATGACATTAGAGGAGAAATAGTAGGAATCTAATTCGATACAATTGAGTAGTGGGGTAGTGTGCTGTGTACTAACTGACTTCTATTGTCTTTTGTTGTTGTAACTGTAGATAGTACTTTTATATACCGATATTGCTCTATATATGTATGTAGTATGTGTATAAAGTAGAGAAGTTGTTCTAAAAGTCTAACTTCCCTTCAGATCAAGTTGGAGTTGTAGTTGGGAAAGGAACATTGAGGGAACGTTGAACGAAAGAGGATAGTGAAGTCAAGTCAGTTAGTATTAGTTTGTGTGTTTGTAGAGAAGACAGAGATTTGATTGGACGTGGGAGAAATGAGAATCGAACTGAATCTCTGGAAGAAGTGAAAGACGATAGGCAATCAGGCGTGAATAATCACAGTGTGCCTCCTATCTCATTTTTCTGTGCTTCATTCTGCCATCCATAAGTATTATACGCACGTCATCGTGTCACTAACGCCCACAATAATCTCCCCGTCTCTTCTCTCCTGTCTTTAGCTCAGCTTTCATCTAATTGCTGTTTATCGCACTGTGAAGTGTATATTTATCTTTCTTTCTTTACATTACACACTATTGACATTGACACACTACAGTACAGAAACCTAAAGCTCACTCGCACACACATAAAAAGACATCCTTATACATATATGTACACGAAGTATAGAAATCTACACCATAAAATAAAACTATAACTTTGGATTTTTCCTATATCTATTTACTATATGAATCCATATGCACAAAGTACACAAAAACATGTTTATATAGATACCAGGAGGGCTAGAGAAACATTAAATAAGTACGATACAGCACAAAAGGATATATTGATTCTGTAACTCATTGTCATTGTATAATATCTAGTAGACAGTACAAATATTTACTTTACCTACGAACTATACGAAATATACTTCTGGTTACTATAAGTTAACATGTATTCCCATATAGATGCATATTAATCAGAGAATGAGTTTGAATTTATATTAATCTTTATAGAGAATATTTTATTTTATTTCCCTTTAGGAAAAGGATATTTTTTATAATCTACAATTATGTTTCACATAAATAAACCGTTACAATGGAAAACATTAATAAACCGGTGCGAACGGATGTCCTCCTGTATCGTCGTAATCACAAAATTATTAAATCGGGGGTGGGGGTGCTGGTTTTGTTGATGACAA
>JAQFYC010005303.1:0-14750 GCA_034694165.1 Tomocerus mixtus
ATTCTCTTGTACTTGAGTAAGAGAACTTTTATTTATTCTCACGACTGTAATGGGACATGTTATATAAGTATTGGTGTATATTTTTAATTCTGTATTTATAGAATTTGCGGAAGAACAGAGTAATATGGTCGAAGAACAAAGGGCATTTATAACACTGGGCCGGGCATATCTTTGTTTTGCGGAAAAAATGTCAGAAGCTGATGACAATCTTATTGATGATGCCAAAGCATCACAAAAGCGCGAGGCCCATCTTAACCATGCATTGAAATATTTCCATGCTGGATACAACATACTGGGCGAGAACGAGTGAGACATATTTATATTATTAATCAATACTTTAGTCTTTCATTGACACATAATTATAAATTTAGTTGCATTATCTATAACATTAGCTTTTTATAGATTAAGAAGCCACGTGAAAGGGCGAGACCTTTTGGAAATGAAATGCGGAGCTTGTCAAAACATTGGAATTGTCAACGATTGTAAGGGGGTGTTGGCAGAGGCAGTCTCATGGCTCAACAAGGTTTGACTTAAGTAGAAATATTTTAAGCTTTATGCAAAGATAATTTTCTGTATCTTATTACACCAAGATTTTTTTCCTTCAGGCTATTACCATTGGGAATCAACAAGGATTTTATAATTACGTTCACCCATGCTCAGTTACTTTGAGTCTTATATACGTAAAACTGAACAATCTTAAAGAGGCTCTTAGTGTTGCTCATCAAGCTGTCAATGCCGCTATTGCTCTAGGAAATCTCCCTATGGAAATAGAATCTTGGATACAGGAAGCAAAGGTTCGAACTTAACTTTTAAGAAATACTGTTTCTCCCATTCGAATTAATGACTCAATTCAATTTGCATTTTACTACCATAGGTTTATTTTTACAAGAACGAAATTGACGCAGGGAAGAGCATTCTAAAAAAGTTGAGAAAGAGAATTGTGTCAAAAAATAGCGCTCAAAATTATTTAGAAGAGTTGGATCCCCTTTTAACTGCAGGTCGGAAAAATTGCGTTATAACAGTTTCTTTTCTTTCTTTCTTTACAGTTTTATTTATTGACTTGTTTTTTCAGCCATTAAAATATCAAGAGCCCAGGATAATTTGTACAGCACAAGCGAATCAGATTATGGTAAACGGATGGACATCCATGAGCAACTTGGAGACAACTTCGCCGAATTAGCCAACTATAATGAAGCTATTAACGAATATTTACAGAGCGTTCATGTAAGTGTTTTTGTTTTAGTATTTATGTAGTGCACCCTAAATTATTTTGAAAATCCTTCTGTAGCTTTTTACGATACAAATATTTACTTTATTACAGTGTGCGGAAAAAATTCCTGGGTTCAAATCTGCTAATAAGAAAAAGATGGCAAAGTTATATTACTCCATTGCCGTTACGTACAAAGACAAGGGTGATTACGTCAATGCATTGAAGTACTTCGAAGATGAAATCAAGTTGCACTCCAAAAACATAGTTGAGGTCTGTAATGTTCCCTGAAACTTCTAAATTTTAATTTGGTTTTCACGATTTATCATAGTGGTACACATTTTGCAGAAATTTAGGACTCAGACCAACATTCTGCTTGTTAAGGAAAAATTGAAAAAGCCAGAAGACGAAATTGTAGACGGATACGAGATAGCAATAGAATTAGCAAGACAGACTAGGAGTATTAAAAGAGAAGCAATTGCTCTGCAGAGTAAGGGAATGTATTTTGAACTTTGTGGAAAAAAGGAGCAAGCAGGTAATCGCGTACATCTCATTTCTAATTTACTACTGCCTAGTGTAAATGTTTAATGCTATTATGTTTGTGTTCGATACAAGCAGATGAGTTGTTGCAAAAGGTAACTCAATTAAAAGAAGAAAATCGTTTATCGGACTTGGACTTAGAGGATACAGAACCAGACTCCCAAGACTTGCTTGATGAAGAAGATGTTGATTTAGACAACCTTTCATGTAAGTAATACGACTTGAAGTACTATCTGTAGCAATGCCTCAATTACGTGAGCTTTCTGTAACTAACTTTAAATTATTATGTAGCGGAAGAAGAAAGTGACATGGAAGAAGGTAGAGACCATAAGAAAAATGAAGTTGGTTCAAAACGCAAAAATTTTTCTAAGAGGAATGAATTAGGAGAAACTGATTTACACTTAGCTGCAAAGAGAGGTGATGTGAAAAAAGTACGCCGTTTATTGAGACAGGTGAGACAGCTTTCATCGAATGAAAATATGCATAAAATACGAAAAGGGTCCATATAAAACTTGAAGTGTCACTTATTTGCTTCTTAATTTTTAAAGGGTCATGACGTCAATCCTAGAGATACAGCCGGTTGGCTACCGCTCCACGAAGCATGTAATTTTGGTCATTATGAAGTTGTAGAAGAGCTGCTAAGACGAAAAGCGTGGGTGAATGATCCCGGAGGTGAACTTTGTGGCAAAACTACTCCATTGCATGATGCTTCTAGTAATGGACATATCCGAGTCGTGCAACTACTTCTAAAACGTGGAGCTGACGTTCTTGCTAAGGAGGAGAATGTAAGTATATGAATTATTATAATCATAATGTTCCATTTCCACTATAAAAAATTTCTCCATTTATAAATTTGTTTTTGATGTAGGGCAACTATCCGATAGATTTGCTGTTGGATTGGAAACAAAGAGTAGAGGAAGACAGTGAAAATGTCTCTCAATGTGTTGATGGCGATTTTCAGCAAACCAAAGAACTTATGAAGAGTCTAATGGCAGAGGGTACGGTACAATCTCGTTAATGTTGAAGTGCCCTAAATATAATAGTAGAATATTTTCTTCGTGTCCCTAACATGAACTATGTATTTTGTTTAGCTGGTAGACCCTATCAAGCAAAAGACGAGTTAAAAGCTAAGAAGCGCACAGCAAAGAAAAGCAATAGTCCTAAATTTTCCCTGATGAGATCAAGAAATCATGCTAGCACGAGCCCAACTCCAGTTCAAATTGGATATGATAATTTCGACCCAGACGATGGAGAAGCAGCTGTTGGTCTGTACAACGACGCTATCAGAGGTATAGCTGGAAACAAGAAATCAAAAATTAAATCTCGTCGTCTTGGCCGAGATCCGAAAGAAGAAGAATTGGCTCCTCTCTCTCCACCACCAAAAGGAGCTCTAATTTCCGAAAATAAGAACGTGACTGAAGATTGGCTAATGGAGGATTTAAATGTCGACGTAAAGCATACCAAGAGGAAGCGAGATCCTATGGATGACGTTGTTTTTCAAGAAAGGTCTACCAATAAAAAGGTTGGCAGACGAAAGCGAGTTGACGTCCCTGAGGAAATTGACAAACGTGCCCGAGTTTTAAGTAGCGACTCATCTGATAATGAAGGTAGACTACGTCGGCCGGAAATGACAACTTATTTTGATGAGCATCGAATGGATATAGAGCCTGATCTCGACCTAGATCTGCCGGACATTGATGACATACCAGCTACTTTTCCAAGCAGGTACGACTACTCTCCGTTAGTAAACCATGATGTCGAAATCCCTCGTACTAGCAATTCCACGGTAATTTCCAGTTATAAAATATGTTCATGTTCATCGTTCCAATATTTTTCATATATATTATATCCTATTATTTTCATATGTAGAGCTCAGCATATATAGATTTGCATCAGTATGATGAAACATCTAAAAGTTCCCGTTCCGCCGTCATAATTTCTACAGATAGCGACAGTGATGACGACGATTTCCAAAATAGTCGACCTTCGACTTCAAAAGTAAGTAACCAAAGGGGGCCAGCCCAAGGGAAGAGCAGCAGCAAGTTATCCAGGAATCGGGGCCCCAGGGTTGTTCAGACGCGACTTCCTTTTAAATACGTGAGTAGTTTTTAATCAATATTTATATATTCCACAAATATTTAGTAATGAATTGAAAACGCCAGAAGAAATATAAGTTAAACGAGGCTTTTAAGTCTGTAATAGTTTACTTTATAGTACTTTATGCTTTCGGTATTTGAATAGTTGAGAAATATAATAGTAACTACTGCAATGTTGTAAATATTCATAAGTTATTAATTATATCCCTATGCTTATACAGGTATCCACAAATAAGAAAGCGAGTGAAGACCAAACATCAGTTTCCATGAAACGCACATCTTCTTCATCGTCCTTCGGCCAAGAGCGAAGATTTATTACCGAAGGAAGTGTATTAAGACTAAAAGTTCGCATTTTAGAGCACACAATGCTTGTCCCCGTGGGTGAAGATAATTTCCACAGAACCATTGATTGGCTATGTCAAGATTGTTCGTCTAGATATTTCAAGTAAGTTCTACCAGTATTAGGTACTAATTTCTATACTTTTTATTTTAACGTACACTATTAAATGTAAAACTGACGATGAGTACTAAAATTTTGTATTAAGAACCTATGGAGTAAAACCGATGCTGACATTGAGTACAAAAGACGGAGCTTTGTTATCAGGATCGGATACAATTAGTCTTGTGCTCGGTAGTAACGAAACCGAATTGGTAGCCTCTGTGTCGGAGTTCGATCTTCCTCCTCTTACTGATCGATTCAAAACGGCCTGCTCTGAATCTGAAATTCGTATGTAAAAATTTGAATCCATTTATCGACATATTTACCTATTTTTATTTTATAATGAACAAAAATATGCTAAATAAATTGGGTTACTCTTTCATATAGCTCTGGATTTTGAACTCGTCTCTGCCATGAATATTTGCCAGTCGACAAGTTTGCTCAATCTTAATGATCATTACCTGAGGGGTAAAATTGGTCGGACTATTTGTCATTCCTTACTTCGTCAATATTCTCTTCGGGAACTTTGCCTTTCTGGGTGCTCTTTGTTTGATGAAGGAATAAAGGTAAAACTCAGACAAACTTATTATTCTACACCTACTAGTTCTACAGAACTTATGTAATTCAAGAATAAATGCTCAGGTTTTAAAGCATGTGTTTTGTCGTAATAACGAAAATACAATTTTCTGTCTAGGAATTAAGTAAAGTTATGTCAACGCTTCCGAATGTCTCAGTCCTGAATCTTAGCATGAATGGGATGACGAGTATAGGATTCCAGCACTTCGTGGAAGCTTTCAGCGAAAGTCCCGAGACGTCCAATCATTCAAATCCAGTATGTAAATAAGAAACTAATGTAATTTATGTTTACTGGCTTTTCTTTTACTTACTTTTGAACTTTATATTTAGCCTCTCAGCCTAACTTCGTTAAATATCAGTCACAACCCGCTTGGAAACTCAGTAGGACGTCATATAAGTGAACTCTTGTCAAAACTGAAGCAGCTGAGGCATATGTGCATTTCTAACTGTAACTTCACTTTTAAACTGTTCACGAACAGCAGAACACTTTTCATCGACGCACTTAGCAGTAATTTTATATTATTTTAGATAATTATTATAGTTTATTATTGTATTGGAGCAGTTAAATGAATGAGCTGCATTATTATACTTGAAACATACAAAATTGTCTTTCGTATTCAACAGAATCGAAATTGGAAGACTTGGACATAAGTTATAATGACTGGGGCGAATTGGGTATGGAAAAGTTCCTGCAAAAGCTTAATCCGACCCGATTGAAAAGCCTGGATTGTACTGCATGTGGCGTTACCGATGCTGAAGCTTTTGCTCAAGTAATGTGCAGTTTCTTTGCGAGAAACGAAGACTGTTGTCTTCTCAAGAACTTGAACTTGTCAGATTGTTCGTTGACCGACACTACTATGAGGAGCATCACTGAGTAAATAATTTTATCAGGCTACCTATTTGTATTTTCTGCCAACTCTGGGCAATCCACATATTATATGTATACATATACTGTATATATTTTTGTTTTGTTTCCTCTAGGCAATTTTCACGGCTTGTTAGTTTGGAGTCTCTAATAGTGTCCAATAATGAATCATTGACTTTATCCTGGTAAAGACTCCATTTCTTTATATATATTTTTTTATAAACTCTTTTCTGATTTTTCTTTTTATTCTTCTATTCTAATTTTACTTTAGTGTGGAGACAGTATTGGAAAAATGCGTTGAGGTGAAGATTCCTCTGCAAAGCCTGGATCTGGGCTGCTGTCCTGCCTTATGGGAAAAATCAATTATAAGCCCTGAAAGGCTCTTTAATATACTTGAAAGGAAGATGCAGACTGAAAATAAATTGTCCTATTTAAGGATGACAATAGAAGAACCAGATAACGAAGATGAGTTAAGTGTTAATGAATGTAAAGTAGCTAGTATTTATGAAGACTACTCTGGTTCTTCATCTTTTGAGTGCAAGAAAAAAGGAAATTCTATTGTATATCAACTTCAACGTTAGTAATATACGGATGGATGCATAATGTAATATTTGCTTTGTAGATTTTGTTATGAATTAAATGAACAACGACTAGAGATAAATAAAATAAAATGCTACTGTTCTGCGGGGCTATGAGTTATATATGTATTTTTATAGTATTTTGTGTCATAAAGTAAAATAAGTAAGTAGTACAATAATAACAAAAATGGGCAAAAGTCCAGTTAATCCTAGTATCACGAATTCACTTTCACTTTAAAGAAACAATACAATCTGTACCTGGATATTCTGGCAAGTTTAGTGCGTATTTTTGTGCCAATGAGTTTGGCACGAATCTACCCCCAAGATAATGATGTCCTCCTGTGAAATTGGTAGCACACGCTTTAGGGGCTGTAAGGGATATTAAAGTGTCAGGCATGAAAAATAATGATTTATCTTCTGCTGGTCCTTTTTCCACATCCCAGCCGCTGGGGATATCCACGGACACAATTGGAATAGATTTACTCGCAGCTGATGTTAGAATACTCATTAATGGCTGGAAATCTTCTCGCACTGGAGGCTTGAAACTGAATCCAAAAAGAGCGTCCACAATCAGTCCTACTGAAGTATCATTTCTGTAGATCAAAAATTGGAGTAAATTACAGTATATTAAGTACGCATTAAATCCTCCAAATTATTTAAATACTCAGCTAATAGATCACTGTTTTGCTATATACAGTATTACAAGGTTTACTGGAATTTCCTGGAAAAACTTACACAAAAGAGTCAGGATTGTATGATATCTTGACGTCATTCAATTCAGCCTGTCTCACTAGATTTACAAAAAGGACCTTAGAAGGTTTTCTGGCATTGAGGAGGCTGACGTCCGTGAATCCGAAGAGTTTTAAATGCCTCGCAGCAACCATGCCATCTCCTCCGTTATTTCCTGGACCCGCTATGACAAGAACTTTTGAATTCTTTCTGGCTGTGTCCCCGTAAACAGACTGAATAGCAGAAGCCACACTAAGACCCGCAAGTTCCATTAATTGGTCCACAGAGAATTTGTAATCGTTAAATAGCTCTTGGTCTATTTTGATGGCTTCTTCTTGTCCAAGAAAGCGAACCATTGTTCTACTTGGACTGGCAACTTTGAGACCAAAACTATATTTCACGCCGGAATGGTAGCGAGAGGATGTGATATTTCTAATAAGATTCTGCAGAAAATCTGCGTTGAAAATCATGTAGGGAGAATTTAAGAGAACTCCGAGGGCAAAAACTATAAATACCACAAGTTTCCCTGTTACCGCCATAGCGAGCTCCGACTAGCATTTGATCCTCGTCTATGTATAAGAAGAACCTCATGCATTTGCATATGTTTTGGTGACAGCGAAAAGATCTCAAAAAACTTTATTGTGATATAAAGTAAAAATCTTAACTTTTATCTAACATTTTTATCTTTTTCTGAATGGTAAGATGTAGGAAGGAATAATTTTCTGTATTTCTACCCAGGTACATATACTACGTATTTGAAACACAAGGCAAATATGATATATGAATATCTTTATTAAATAAATATACCTTTATCTGTACTGTATCTAATGTCAAATATTACGTAATTACGTGTTATAAGCACTCTGCTTTAAGCTGCCTTACTATACGATATGGCTAGGATAAACAAACGCGAAATGGTATATTGGCTAGATCAACTTTAATCTTTAGCACCCACACATATTTATAACATACAATTTACAATACACACATACCTTTACTTACTTACCAGCCTATAGATGCAATGCCAGTGTCCTTGAATTATTATGCAGGAAAATTATTTGTTTAGGTTTAGGTTTATGTAACTGCAACAGCACATTTCAGCCAGTACATAACAAAGCATGTATTTGTACGTAAGTGTAGCAGTGTACCTAAGTACATTCAGAAGGTTTCGTATTATGTAATGCACTGTATAGAATTTTCCATTTTAAAACCCCCTTACCTTTACACACTACATTGCAATGCACTCCAATTTGTTTATGCATTTGCATGATAGATAATTATTTGTTGTTTTAGCTGCTATGTGCATAAACTTTATTTTTAAAATACTAGTACCTTAGCCAGCTGTGTAACTGTGTAAAATGTGCAGTTATGTAAAATAAGGCTGGCTTTCACTATCCCACAATAGTCCACGTCACGATACAATGCAACAGAAATACGGAACATTAAAAATATTTTATTCACACATACTTATTCAGAACATCATCAATCATGGATTCATTCTATGCTGTGTATAACTACTCCAGCAGATACTCCAGGATTAGATCATGAAATTGAAATTGCATGCAATACTTCAGTTTTCATTCTTTTCATTCAAAATGCTGAATTGTCATGATAATGCATTATAATGCAAGTATGCGGGTTTGTCGTTGAATTAGTTAAGTTAAAGTTAAAGGTCACTCTATGACACAGTCAAAGCTTTAATTGTATTCGGTTGTATCGTATCAATATAAGGATAAGTAAAAGAGAAAAGTATTATAAGTACTATTATACACATTACAATCAAAATCTAAGTAATAACCTAAATAAGCACACAATATCTAAATTAGTAAAGTAAATATATAAATTACACATCATAATTTAATTTGTTCCTAATTTGACGTTCGTTGTTGTTGATTGTTCTTATCTTGCCGTTCTTTGATCCTATTTGCGACATTCTTTTCTTCATCGTATAGATCCAAATCCTTTACGTAGTACCACACGAACCCATCGAATATTGTTCCCAAAAGTGTAAATGCTGTAACAATTAAAATATTTCATGAAATGAACTAAATAGATCCTGAAAATATGGATGTGGTCCAAGTGCGAGAAAATTGTGATCTAATTTCTGATTAGGATGAAAAAAGTGTTTGCAAAACTGAATTATGTAAATTCCCATCTTTTGTTCTACTTATTTCATTAGCAAGCTTAGTTAGCAATTTGACTTGCTTTTAAGGATATTAATTCATGCAAGAGAAAACTGGGATAAGAAAGTGTATTCTCATTAGAATGGAGAAGAACTATACCTGCTGCAGTAAGATTTAGCATATATCTCAGTCTCTCTCCATCATAAAGCCAGCAATTTCCTCTTCCTCCACATTTCGTCCCCCAAACCAAACAAACGGAATCTATAAATGGAATAAACCATTTCAAAAATCTGAAACAAAATAGTAACAGTAGACGCTGCCGTGCTGCAATTGTGTACCGTCACCGTGTAGAGTAGAGTACACATATGTGTATTTGGTAGGCATTTCTTATTAAATTCCCACAAAATCTGACAGTGCCCCATGTATGGGGTGTATGAGATTCATATTTGAATTCCTTACGTCTCTAGCTTTCCAACAATACCCCACATGTCATATTATGTTTCTATTTAAAAAATAAGTGGGCGTGGCCAGAACTCCATGAGAGTTGTGGATATTATGGTCCAAAAGCATTGAAAAGGTGTCTTTTAACCTCCTCTATCGAATTATGAAAACAGAATTCAAAAAAGTTGACGCGTTCAAAAGTTAGAGCGCGAACAGACACGCGGACGGACACACAGACAGACAGCCAACATGAATTGAGGATGTATCTGGCGATACATAATAAATAAGACATCAGATAAAATAACATTATACATAATAATTACATATTTATATAATTACCACCATTCATAAATAAATGTCATTCAATATCTGGGGTTTTTTCAAAAATGCTTGTCACGCAAGATATTATATAATAATAGCCTTTTATCATTAAGCGTATTAATGGCTTTAGTATTCGCATTGTACTATTCGTATTGTGTTTAGAAAAATGTTCATTTATAAGTAGTGATGAGAAAACGAGGGGAAAGTCATGGAAAGAGGTTTGGGTAAAAGTAATAGTAATAAAAACACCTTTACACAATGTAATGAAAGCAGTAATGACTTTTTCCTTTTCGATTAGTGTATCTAGGTCACATCATGGGATTCCCTAGAAAAACCTTTTGGACCTTTACGTGATATAGATACTTATAAGCAATATTGTATACGTAATTGTGTTGAAACTCCATAGAAAGGGAAAATTAATGATAAAATAAGATACACTATACAATGGAGAAAGTGGAGAAAGTGCTTATGTAAGCAATGTGATAGGAATAAGTGACATTACATATTGTATATAAACTATAAGTTTAAGTATACTTTACTATATAGTATTATACCTCATTGGTTTACGCACACGGTAAAATATTACATTACGTAAATAACGCTTATTTATGTACTACTGTATTGTTAGTTGGCTTTTTTGTTAGTGTCTGGTAGCATAGCATTGTATTGCCAGGTTTCCCATTCATTGCCACTTTAGTTCAATAATCTGAAGTGTGGCAAAAAAAATTGACTTATGTGGTACATGGTACCTCCACATAGAAAGTTTGTGCCTTTTAATAGGTATAAAAACTTACTCACAAGGGAAGTGAGTGAAAGCAGATAAATCTCATCGCCTTGTTGGCAATCTGAGGAAAGCCCGAGAAGTGAATTCAAGCAAAGTACCCGGATAATGCAGTATATTTATCTTCTTAAACAACCTATTATAGTCACTTTTGCTTTTCCCCACTAAATATATATATATTCTTCTGTATATTCTTGGTAGTAATTCTTTAATACACCTTAACTGCGACTATTCGTCCTTATGAGCTTATGCTTAGAAATAAAATTCTACTATCAACTACAAATATGTATTCCGAAACCATTAAGTATAAGCATATAGTTCTGGAAAGCACTCACCAAATATTTGGCCGAATATTATTGGAGCTGGAAGAAAAGCAAAGATACTAGTGAGGAAAATGGTGAGACCAATTGCCAATGACTTATCCTTGGGATCCACACATCTGAAATTTCAAGAAAAACTTTGATTCATTAACCAATAATTAGTTATCCTCCCTACCTTATTTGATAGCATTTACGATAAAAAATCGGAACTTGATGGATGAAACTTAATTATGGTTACGGATATCCAGTAACTTATTTAGCACACCAAGAAACTTTACATGGGGTCAGGGATTTTTGTCGGTCAAGGTAAAGTGACGGAGGAGAAAGTCACTAATGAAATGAATTATCGAGAGTTCATAGTATTTGTGTCCACCCACAAGAATCCAATCTTCTGTCGGTAATTAAGTACTTTAACTACAAATAGTTTAAGAAGTTTTTTATCGTCTTAGCTATAAAAACATAAATCTCCTAAGTAGCTTATTTTATCAAATTGAGAACTGTTTACTAGCAATGGTGCACTACTGTGTCACTCAAACATTATATTACATCCTCACTTCTCTTCCCGGTGGCTATATTTCGCATACACGTAATTGGCTTTGATAAATTTACAAAAATGCCCTACGTTTTTGGCAATATTAGTATAAGGCAGCTATTCAAGAGGAATACTCATATAAAACAAGATAAATCAATTACTTGTATTCCTGAGTTTATTCCAAATGTTCCTTATATGCTTAAGATCAAAATCTATAGCTATAAGGTAATTAATAAGATTTTTTATATCGTTAAAGATAAGATATTTTATTATTTTACATAAAACTAATGCCACCGCTATAAAATTCACATCACTGAGCAATTTTGGCACTACTAGTAGGGATAGGGACCTATGTATATAAGTAGATAGTCATTATGATGAGCCTAGTAATAGGCTAATAAATTATCTCAATATGATCCTTGGATTTTGTTAATACTGGCCATTACTGACTAGCTCTCTGATCTTCTGTTTTTGCTCTCTATGCCAATTAATTACTTTAAGAAGTTAGCGTTTTTCGATCGAAGGAGTTGATGCTGAGACAGAACAGGCCAGAATCAATACGTGCAATGTGTACATGGATACCTAACAGTTTTAGAGAGGATTTCTGCTTCGATAAAGATAAAGAAAGTTGCATTTTGTGCCACGTTCGGTCTTAAGGTAGCAAATATCACACCATGCATCGCATCAATGAACTACTTCCCAGTTAATCACGCAAAAAAGCTCATTAAAACAATTCAAAAAACAAGTTGCTTTCTCCCTTGGTATGCTACCATACGATACCCTTGTTATAAAGGCACACCTAACATTAATGTAATTATTTCTTGGTTATAAATCCTAATTATTTGTTAGTCTTGATTCATTTGTTAATGAAAAGTCTAAACAAAGTAGCCACAGGGTATCTTAATAACATTAATTACTGCGGGTATATCAATGGATCAGTTTAGATCATCTGTACCTATAAGCATTATTTAGCAAACAATCAAAAACTAAAGTTTTGCCAGTTAACAACTAAAACAGCAAAACTTTGTAATTTTCCCCTCGCCTTCTGCTTAGACATATATTATAGTAGCAAGTAATTACATGTATAATTAATGAAATCCAACATCTGATCAGTCGATAAGTAAACAAGAATAATAGCAAACTAGCAGATTGTTATTTGCTGTTCGGCAAATCTCGGTGGCCAGATTACTTTCACCTTTGCAAACTTTCACTAAAATTGCTATACGCCTTCATTCATATTTTCACTCTTACTAACAATAAGCCCTTCTAACAAATTGTGTGTTTTAAGAGCTGTCAAACAAAGTTGTGTCTAGAGTGGTGAAAGTAAGATGACAAACCTATAGCTCTACCTCTACTTTGCTAGCTTAAGCAACTCTACAGCTTTAAATAAAGCAGATATACGTTTTACGTGTATTTTTATTTACAGCCATATTACATAAATATGTGCTGGATCTAATTATGCTGAAACATTTTAATGTAATCACAAAATTAACTATGCCTAGTAAATATAATGCCAGGACCACAGTCGTAATGCATGTAAATGTGGGTGAAAAGAATACGATGGATTTGGTTTTCTGGGTTGGAGGGCGAAAATGTGTAAGTAGTAAACGTACCGATAAGCAACGAGCATATTTCCGATTCGGCCACTGCTATCGAGTAACTTGATGATAGCGTTGATGCCTAGGAAAGTCATAAAAATGGTAAAGCATCCTGAATCGGCACAAGTGCCTAGGGTGACTTTCTCTTCTAAGGAAGGAAGACAAGAGCATTCGGAAATGGTGCCATTGTCAAAGGAACTGCATCCAGCATGACAGGCCGAGTAAAAAACTTGCTTCTTCTCTTGGTAGCAGACGGGGAGCATTTTGTTGACTTTACAATTACAATCCATGTTACAGCTCTCCGTTAGATTCCAGGAGTCCCCAGTATTGGTGCCCAACATCAGATTTCCCTGATCACATCCCAGCTGAGTGAAAGACAACTTCACGATTACATACAAAAGCCCTAACAGCACATTCCATGCAGCTAGTTTCCGGGCACTTGGCTGGAATTTCGATATCAAAGCTCCGCTTAGAAGTAGACCAATAGACTGGAAGGCTATACTCACCGTACCTTTATAATAATATAATATTCCACAAGTAAATATCAGTTCATGTTATAAAATACTATCGCACGAAGATCTACTTTCAGAAGGTAAATTCATCCATCAACTTTACGAAAAAATAAATTGGACAATCATCTCTGCAAATGTGCATAAAATGCTCAATTGAGCATTCCAATCCAACAACCCAAAAATGATTAACTATCTTTCATCTTCTTTCGCTTTTTCGTAAAGTATGTATGCATTTACAAGCAATAGTATATTATTATAATATGATATCAAAGTAACATTAGGAGGCCCATCTCTCTCTTATTCCTACAGTAGAATGGAAGAGAAAATTATGTAGGAACCTTTATAGCCCTTTGTCGTCTCAAGTCTCAAGCTATTGTTTGCCATACAAATTACATCATCTTTACTGCAAGATCATGAGGTTCAGTTGATTTCAAAAGATGTTCTGTAGATATTTGTAGATTGCTTTTGAAAGCATGTTAGCTACATGTATGAGCTCAAATTGAAAATAAGTAAAAGTCAATTTAGCATTAAACTATACTCATCAAATGTCACATAATACACTATATACATAGTAAAATTACCATGTACCTACATTTAATTAGCATTTAGGAAAAATAATCAGATTATGTTAAATGCACGGTCGAATTATATTAATATCAAAAATATATTTCTATTTACTACATTAATACAGATCTCTTTTCGTCCATTTCCCGGTATACTGTAATTAAGATTTTAGGGATGGGAGAATAATGTATGCAATATTATTACTAATGTAAATATAGATTTTAGATTCAACTTTCTATACACCAGAGGAATACTATCATACTAACATGATATTGTAAGGTTTTGTCCTTACTTATACATATAATCGCATTGAAATTCCACGTTTTCGTTTTTGTGAATTTATTAATTCGCTTTCATGATGCCCCTAAATAGTTTAATACTTTTTCCTGTTGGCTTTGGTTCTTATAAGTTATAGTACTGCAGATTGTGCAGATACTCAGAGTACACTGGAATATATGTACAGGGCTAGCCAAAAAGATGTCCCCGTAGTCTAGGTCATCCAGCTCCTAAAATAATCCTCCGGTACAA
>JAQFYC010005304.1:0-14749 GCA_034694165.1 Tomocerus mixtus
TAACTTATGTTTAATTGCTTAATTGCGTAACTTGCTAATTGCTTATACTATACTATGTAGTTTTGTATATCGAAACAAGCTATATTCTTTGTTTTCCTCAAAATCAATTCTTGAAATCCTTCAGTCCTAACGTGCTCTTTCCTTCTGCAATTCCAAGAAAAGAAAAAGGGAACTGCCAAAAGAATTCTTATCTTTTGTAGAGAAAAGAAAGCATGCATTCGTAGATAGTTCTTTTACTACATCTACTACATAGATAGAGATGTAGTTTTCCTTACAGTAGTGTCTTGATAATAGAACGCAACGGAAATTGCAAAAAATGGTAGCACATTCAATGGAGCATTGCAATCGTAACGTGAACTATGAACATGAAGTGAATTGCAGAACCTTTTAAGCTGACACTTCATTACTCTTAGTCACCAAACCGCCATAGACAACAGCAGCTGGTTTGATTTAGATAGATATAAATCTTCGTATGTGCATAGGTATGTATGCACTTCAACATACATTAATACTTTAGCCTTAGTTATGTTGCGTATAAGTATTAAGCTATTTGTAATATAGTCTTAGACATTATACATATAATAAACATAAACGGTTACGTCAAGCGTTTAAGCCGTAAGGATATCATCGGGGAAATCAACAAGATAAAATAACATTCAGTGTGCTCATGTTAACTTTATTTGTCACAATTAATAATAAATGACTCATCCTCAACTAACCAAGTTAATCCTATTGTGGTCTACAAAACGGCAATTCCCGTACATAGACACCTGGGCTAACCTTTATAGTACAGTATTTACTTATTGATCCAGTTCTGTCATAAATCATTAACTCTGTTGTAACTGTAACAGTAACACTCTTCACTTACAGCAGAATGAATCCACTGACAAATTCACAAACCGAATATTAATGTCAACACACCCTAAATTATGGTAAAGTTTCCAGTATTGTAGCTTACGAAACCAAATCATTAATACTTTACCTTACCCTTTTGTTTCGCAGTTCGTATACAAGGTGCATCATTTATTGAGCTATTGTCATGTCCGTATTGTGCTCCTTCAATGCCAAAATGAACAATGGGGAATGAGGAATATGAAACTTCATCAAAGTCAATACAAGTTTGTCACATCTAGAGGATTGGGTTGCGGATGCTTTTGTCATTGAATTCTGTTCGAAGTTCCTATGTGCTTTATACTATTATGACAAAATAACTTTCGGTAATTTTTTGCCCCTATTTTGGCACATTGGACAGGTTGTGTCGTAAATTTTCCCTTTTTCATTCATTATCGCTCTTCGTAAATCGCCCATGGACTTAAAGCATATCGTCTGATTTTATCTTTAGCGTTTACTATTCCATTTTCCGTTTCCTTTTCCTTTCTTCTTCACGCCAATTGGCACGAATCGCAGACAGTCTATGGCAGTTCAATTAATGTTCTTTCCTTCGCTTACTTTTGCCCTATCTAAGATTAAGATCTTTGAACTTGAACTTCCCTTCATCTACCTAACCTATATATCTACTAGTACATTCGGAAAATGCTATTCTGACATAACAATTATATAAATTGTTGCAAAAGATAATTTTAGAAGAATTGATGCGGTTTATGTCAGTCTGTAAAGAACTGTTTTTATGACTAGGTAATTTCATTTCTATTTCTCTAAAAGTTTAAGGATAACTTTTGGATATTGATGTGTTTACCCCAAATGCAATGAATATTTACAAGGTGATTTAAGATAAAAACATCGTGCTTGCAAACAGTATGCTTTGCTTTCATCATCATATACCTATAAATATTTGTAGTACTTATGAATAAGAAGACCTTGCCCTTTTATATTGGAAACTGTTAAAATGAAATTCTGTGAGATTTGTATTTATTTAGTTTTGGAAATTATTGACATATATTTTCTTTATACAGCACGAATTCGGTAATTTGGTAAGGTAGGTCGATAAAATAAGTTTAGAAAGAACGCAGAAAGCATTAAATACGTTTTATCGGGATCGTGAATTTTTTCTCCATTTACATCCTTTGCAAGGCAGTAATTCATGTTACGATTACGATTGATCGAAAAGACTATCAACTACCTAAATAGCCTAGCGTATCAGTAAAAATGCATTACTTTTAGACAGTAAAGGCATTTTCATGGGCGTGAGGTTTGCAAGCGAATCTAAAACTGTATGCATAATCTATTACATGCAAATCTCAAGGAATGGGAGAGTGGGACTCAAAAGGTTTACTCACTGAGATTACATTTCTTGACTTTGACTCACTCAGCTTACTTTTCCTCCCAACCCAACGCTATTTCTCTGTCAAAGGATAGATAAATACTCGTTTTGAATAAGCCAAGCCAACATTATCACCTGCAAAGTGCAAACCATTCAATCCGTTTTCAATGCATTTGTGAGAGAAAATATCAATTCGACACACATACCTAAATTCCGAAGAAAAGGCCAACAAAAACACGGACCAAGGCCACCGTATAGTTTATTGGCCCATCTATATGATTCAGTGTTTACAATATAAATATTTTTCAAATATTACTAATAATAATGTAAATTATGATTAGGTACGAGACGGCATTACTGTAAACTGATTTCAAATTGGATTTCGTTTATTCCAAGGCAAGAAGTATAGGTACATCAATTAAATAATACCTACTCCCACGTTTCAGCCAAGCTTATTTTTGTTAGCTTAATCAATTAAATATTGAAGCAATTACATTTATTACCAATTAAGCTATATCTGTAGTTTTGGCAAATTGTAACAAAATACTAGCCACTCTTTAGGCTAGCATCGTTCTAAGGATTTTCAGCTCCTCATTTTTAAATAGAATTAAATATTCGCTTACAAATAACTTTTAAAATGCTTGCAATTTGTATTACTACTCCATACTGCAATTTTGTAGCCATAAATATCCTGAGGAGGATTAGGATTGTGAGGATGAATGCAAAATGGAATGATACCATTTGGTGTGCTGTGTGCTAGATTGGAAGTTTAGGTACTACATACTACGTATGTACTGTAGTGCTCCATAATTATTATTGGCACTTTATGAATATAATTGGGAGGGTAGCTATACCTATATAAGCCTTAGGCTGCTAATTTTTGGCAGCCGTTTCGGATAATAGCATAATATTATTTGCTATTTTCTTACTAGACTATAATTATTAAAGAGGGCTATTACATAACATATATGCACGTGTAGAAGACTACGTAAATGCAAAAAATCATAAAATCTGATAGCCTAACACATCAATAATAACAATAATGGAGAGGAAACCTAACCCATTATCATGGATTTGGCAATTAGATATCTTGTCTACTTATTCTATATATAATATTGTATTACGGTATATTATTAGCAACATATTGTGCACTAATATGGCTTAAGGCATGGCTCATCTATTAAAAGCAGAAGATGATGCCAGAAACTAAACTTCGCAAAGTGTCAATGTGCCACATTCAGTCAGATACATAACGTATTAAGCAGGATCGTCCATATACGTACGCATACGGTACCTATTACAAAAGGGAATGAGCAAGGGATATAAATACTTACTGCATTTGTCTGGACCATGTTAATCTTTCGGGCACATGGCTGGTATACAGTTACCTATTAACATTACCTTATTGTTAGTTTATCTTATATAATGTAAAGTAATGGGATACGATTCCATTTGTTGCAGGAGTACACATAAAATAGTCATAAATAATAAAACAGACCGAATCTGTTCTACCGCATAGCGTGAAATGCTTCAATCTTGAAAGTGTATACTAATAATATTTAAGGGAGGAAAGTTTGGCCTGTTAATATAATGTGATGGGCCTTCCATGCCAGTATACCGACATAGGTTAGTTATAATACTCACTTGGAATGTACTGCTAAATCTGAAGCAACTAACATTAAAAAAGTGTATCAGACCCTAGAAAACAGGAAAACAAAAATTATCCCACAAAAGATTTTTCACTTAATTTCATGTTGGGTTCAATCTCAATGTTTAAATATCAACCAACTTAGTCCAATCGTTCAAGTTTATTTTGTGTTCTTTTAGAGAAACTCAATTACTTGTTGTGAACAGTGCTGTATTTTTAATGTGTATTTATTTCATTCTCTATGGAGAAAGCAGGAGAAAGCGTATGAATAGTTTTTCTGATAAACACATTGTACTTAGTATTTCTAAAGCTTACATTCTACAAATTGCAAAATATTTTGCGAAATTATTTGTGCCACTTGCCGTTTCAAGGTTTGCGGAGAGCGATTAGACACTCCCAAGTAATATAGGATAGTGGTTTGAAGACGGTGTTCAATGTAAGTAAAGCAAAGGCACTAATTTTTTTCGTCTTTTGCAATAATGTGGATGTGGTGTGTTCTGAATTTTACTGTTGGGTATATAAATATTTAGTACTCCACTGTATAGGTATATTGTAGTGCAAGCAGTAAAAAGGCTGATCGTGAGTTGTGGTATGGTAACTGATACCTTTCTACCTCCTCCTCGGATTTCATGCAGTAAACCATGCCATGAAAAGGATCCAGTTGAATGTCGGTTTCGGATGTGAAAGCATCCGAGAAATTCTTGGACTTCTATTCTCCTCTTGAGTCTTGACTTGAGTCTCGATCTCGTTCGTCTATCCTCCAGCCTCAGGAACACACTTCTTCTTCCTTGCTTCGTCTTATTCCGTTTTCTTGGATCCAGCAACTTTTTATCATCCACAATCATGCAACTACCTCGCTTCTTTCAATCGGAGTTCATTAAAATATCTTCATGAAAGTACTACTTAACTAACTTAGTTCTCATCTCTGTACATACTGCTACTATATGTACATTACAGTACATACAATGCACTGTGAATTGCTTACATATTATTTGTTCCAAGAAAGAATATTTTATCCATGACAAAAATATATTTGCTAACTTTTGTGTTCGTTAAGCCGTTTGGTACACTTCTCTCACTACTGTAAGAACTTTTCTGAATTCTTGTGAAAGAGTTTTCCCTGTGACACTTTACTTTATCCAACTAACACCTAAACGCACGGTTGGTTGCGTGTGGCATCATGGAATTTTAATCAAAGCAGTTGCACCTTACAAGTTACCAGAAAAGTCACAGCTCACAGGCATTACTTAGGTAAGTAATGAACTCAACCTTAGTTTCCTTATTTAACTTATAAAAGTAATTATAAAAATAGTCCTGTTGTGTAATGTACTACACACTACACTACACGCACTACCTAACTTACATTACCACATCTACCTAAAATAAAATATGGAGCATCTGGGGCAACATGGTAGCAAATATTAAGATTGATATTAGGATGAATAAGTAAAAGCAAAAGTTTTGTTGAAAATTGTGCTCTACATCTGTTAATGTAAATATACTTCTCGATGTACTTCAAAAGTTCAAATTTAAAATACTAGTTGTTTGAATATAATGTTACGTTTAGTATTTGCACATTGCTTATATTACTACTTATATAACCTTTGTGAAACTTTATACCGAAAGTTACATTCAGTTGGATTCAGAATAGAGTTAAACATACATACATAAATACTATTTGTACATGTTGTGGTCTTTGTAGTTTAAAAGCAGCTTTGTCCATTAAAATCTTCCAAATGTAAGTGTATTGGTATCGGTAATGGGATATTGGTATCATATCCACATAACTTTAACATCAACTCATTTCATGAATACAGAGAATACAAATAAACAATGGTACATTATTTTTCCAGCCAAATATGGAAGGATTGCTATAGATTATTTGGATTAGGGTGCCAATCTGCCAATTCCATTTACTTTGTCTGTGATAAAGCATTCTTACGCTTATCCCAAATACTTAGCAAACAGAAACTAGATTAGTAGATTAGTTGGTATTAGCATAATATATGGCTATTGTTTTGAAACGAATATACGGGTTGGTATTTAATTAATGTAATCGGGTTTACTGCGTGTAGAACAAACCCTATGCGACGGTGTCTGCATACTAGTAAGTTTGCAATAAGATTAAAAGTATCGTAATTCCACTAATTCGTACTATATCTAATAGCTGGGGAAAGTATGCTTCAAGAATACGTGAAATATAGGTGTCGTGTTCCTTTTGGCCATAAACTGAGCACCTCTAATTACTTAAACTCTTTCTGAACTTCCGAATAATTCTAAGAACGAATATAAAAACCTTCATTTCTTCTTTTACACACACTAACAAAACAGGGAATGCAAATATATGATTCCCCATGTATCCTGTATCGGTGTGTAGTACGGATAATTTGCAAGGAGCCATTTTATTTGTATTGAAACCTCAAATGAACTAGAGTACACAGTAAGAGGCTCGAATACGCATTAAGTATGCTGTTCACACTCTACAGCAGCGTTGTATTGCATTGTAGTAGATGTATCTTTAGGAAAGGCATCTGAACAGAGTAAAATTGAATTTGCGGGCAATAAAATGAAACCAGAGAGTTTTCTTAGTTTCCGTTTTATAGGAAAACCTTGAAATTGAAGAATAAGACGGGTATTAAACTGACGTGACAGATATTTTGCAATTCATCTTCCCAGACTGTAGTTAAAGTTTGCGAAGCGCCTTTTCACTTATTATCCGCGGGTAATATACAGGAGTATTGGAAGAGATACATAATATTTAACATACTCTCCTCTCTAGTATATTCGTCCTTTCTTCAGCCATTGGAATTATATCGACAACTTTAAAATTCCATTCCCAGGTTATAAGAAGGGACTATAAGTGAGGAATTTCTATAGTAGAGTAGTCCCTAGTCTTTTGAAGGACGCTTTCCAAATTGTCACTGACGATTTACACAACACTTCACTGTCCTGTGTGGTACATCTACATTATTCTGTGTTTCCGCTTGTTTATATTTTCTCAATTTCACGAGTATCGGACATTCACAGCCATTTCTTGGAAAATTGTTGGAACTTACGCTTTGAAGTTGAAGAACTACCAATTAGGAAAGCGAAATAAACCCGGTACCAGAAATGCATAAAAAGGAGTAAGTGCGTTGCTTGCACATTTAGTACAGGACCTGCTTATACAAATGTATGTACGATATGTATGTACGATAGATGTATGTACGATAGAAGCAAAAAGATAATGCTGTAGATTGTTGGAGTTGAAAAGTATGGTGAAACGAGATAAGTGGGGTATGTTTTACCATAAGTAGTAATACACTTTTCTCCAGAAATCATATTACCTACGTATGTACCTATTCAACTTTTACTTATATCTCAGAACAGGTTTACTTTTGTCTATCTGTGTAAGACGGGAACAGAAAAAGTATTTTGAAACTTAAACACGTTCATCTCCAGTCGGGCAGTTACTATATAGCTTTTGTTATATTATGTATATTGAGGTATATATTTAATTACTTACAAGTGGAATTATGTACTTTCTTATACATGTATGTATATAGATGTGTAGTGTAGATGAAGTTACATTTATGACAAAGTGTGCAATACAATACTGCCTATTGATACTTATTAAGCATTTATATTTGACAAAGTATTTATCTAATAAATATTGTTGGAAATATGGGTGCATTTATTGGTGAATTAATTTAATAAGCTCCACTATAAGCATAGTATGTAGTATGTAGTGTAGTAGTTGTCTAACAAATATCTCACTTACTGTGTTAACCCTTCAACATTTAACGTAACTCCTAACAGAAATGCTGTGTGTACTAAATGTCATTTATATGTCCGATGATAACATCAGGGAAATCGTCAACTCAATGGCTTGAATTGCATTTTCTACGGTTATGGTTTGAGTAAATGGTCAAAAGACGGGTATTAAGGTAGAGACATGTCAATGTGTTTCCAGATGCCAGCAGGAAGAATTGTAAAACGGATGTTGGTTGTCTATTCATTTTACTAGTACTTCGGTCGTACCTAGACTGTCAATAAAATTCCAGGGATTCTTTATGATATGACGTTATGAGACTATTGGAAGGTACGTACGTACATAACATATACAATTTACTATGAAACGGCAAAGAGGGCTGGCTGACTTGTTTTATCGAGATATTTTATGAGTAGGTTGGGGTTCTCTTGGCACCATTGACGTTGCATTTCTTTACAAATCGTTCTATTAACTGTCATAATACTTATTCTATAAGTTCCCTTTTTCAGTCTAGGGACTAAGTACATACAGTAGTGGAGATACCTGTTTTGTTCTCATAAAATAAATGTAGGTAATAAATATAATAGGTAAACTGCACACATGTGTAATAAGAAATTGGTAGAGCAATTAAGAATCCCCAATAGTCCAATGCCAATGCTCTTGAAATAAATAGATGTTCCTTATCGTCAATAGTGTACCATCAACCATTGTCTGTAAAGGAGTTTTTCTGACGATTTGACCCAATTTAAGCTTCCGAATCCCATTGTAAGAATAGTAAACACTAAAATTTTGCAATAACATATATGTAATGCAAAGTCCTTTTGTCAAGAAGTATTTCAAGATTTCTGCAAGAGTTTCCATAACATGTAAAGTAATGGGACTGTAATGCCTTTAAACAGGCACTAAGAACAATTTATTTTTGTTAATATTTTTGGAAAATATAAGCATATTCATACTTGATTACATTTTAAATTTCAGTACTAAATGTTTAAGGAATTTCACCTAAATATTTCACTTTTCATCATAAAGTACTTTCTCCATAAAGTGATAAAGGTGCTGGAGTAATAATACTAAGTTTTAACGCCACAATAGTATTCACAATAACATGGTGAAAGCTAGGGATTATATGTACAGATTGGTTCAGAAACATGGAACCACTATAGAAATACATGGAGAAAGTTCAAAAAAATTTATTGCATATTTATTCATTTCAGACAATTTGGAGTCATTTGAGAGGGTGTTATTTTTTTGGTGGGTGGGGCCCAGGAGAGGGGAGGGGGACCCCACCCACCAAAAAATAACACCCCTTCAATCGACTCCAAATTGTCTGAAACGAATAAATATGAAATAAATATTTTTGAACTTTCTCCATGAATTTCGATAAGGGTTCCATGTTTCTGAACCAATCTGTATATACGTATATTATAGCCATAGCCCTATGCGTGTGTTAGTGCCCCGGGATTCGGAAGGTCCTTGACAGGAATTATCGTAAAACAGACAATAATACTACAGATAGTAGGCCATAATGCAGAGTCATGTTATTTGATGACAGGCGATTCGAGTGATAAAGCGAGATTGCTTACGATATCTCTATTTCTTACGATTAGCTATTCTTACAAATGAGGATGTCCTTCATTCCCCAGCTGAAATGTGTTCATCAAAATATTTATAAAGGTATTAGGTAAGTAGGTATTATTTTACTAGTTTACGGCTTTTCCTTTGCATTTACTGCATACCTATGCATTTATACACCATGGCCTTGCTATGTTATGGCAAGTCAAGTTAAGTCATTAAAAGATGACTAAAGGCTTACACAAACAAATTGTCCGACTTATTTATGTAGGCAGTCTACTACTAATAAAAGCATTCATGCCTAGCATTGCATTGCATTTTGGTGTTATGAATAAATAACATGCCTTACGCTAATCAAACAGTTGAATCATGGAAATTCTGGAAAACGCTACTAACTTTTACATTTACTAACTTTCCCTGAACATTGAGCATTTTGCTATAGTTAGCAAGTTAGCATTCTCAGCATCTCATTGATGTGGTCTGGTCTTGCTCTACTATATACAAATACGTTGAAAAGCTACGTCATTCTGCACACAATCGCTAGTAAAGAGATAACGACATATTTACCGTCGTGCTTTGTGCTTTGCTTGCGTGCTGGGTATTGGTGTCAACTGTGGGAAACTCTCCAGGGAAAATATCACTAAGAAATATTGGAACTATTTATATAACGTCGGAACTAAATGGAGCCTATTTCCGTATCCCGTCTTTTTCATTATACAATGCAGTTTCATTTCTACTGTCACAACAATACAGAACTGGTTATTGTGTGTAATAGTACTTATGTAGCTAACCTTTTCCTACAGTTCAGAACTGGAAATACTGATAGCCTGTCCATGGCTATGTTCTGTGGTAATATTACCAGTAAAATGATATTCAGGTACTTAAAGCAATTGCAATACCTTAACAGTTTGTGTTGCTCATGCTTCAGCGTTTTTCCTGCTCTGTACAGTTGCATGGAATACCAATTGACAACAATAGAGTGAAAGTTATAGGCTACCTCAATTGAGAGGAAAGATATCCTCAGCATAATATTACAGCAACAATATTTATTGCAGTAGAACTATTAATGTAGCTTTTGCTGACATTCGAACATTTAATTTATCTGCTTTTAAATGGGCATAAATATTTACAAAGAGCATGCAATTTTGAAGAGCAGGCCATGGCCCATCGAATTGCTACTAAATGGCCAGCAGAGTGTACGTAGTCAGGTAAGTAGGCAATGGTTAATTAAGAAATTAGTCGTTTTTGATGTTTGATGTTACGCATCAATTTTCAATTATTCGGATGAGTTTGTGATTGTGATATGCGTCACTACATAAATAACTAATTTGCAGTTATAGTTAGGTGTGCTTCTGCTCCAGTAAAACTGTTTAAAGGACTTTGGAATTTGGAGGAGGCCTTGCTCTCATAACTTCAGTATGGAAGTATGTATGTACTTTTAATTATAGACTCCTACATCTATACCATCAATAAGTTGATGTCACCAGTGCACTGCAGTGTTTCCTTATAAAATTATGTATACATACACCTAGTGAGAATTACGTAGGTCGATGTTTTAACAAAATGACACGGAAAGCCACCCACCATACGTTATACCATAATAGTACATATAGGTTATTGACTTAATTAAACTACACCTTTTCACTTCCAGTTCGCAGGGTAATTGAGTTCTTGTAAGGAATTTTTAAGCTTACTTAAATCTCTACCTATTAGAAGAAATCTATTTAAAAGGTCAAAATGCATGGTTCATGGTTAAGAACTGCCCCTTTAATCTAAAAGACTAAAAAAAAGATATAATTATAAGCTTTCGTTACTTTCAACTTTTACAGTACAGATATATGTAGAAATAAATGTAATGTAAATGTATATACGTACGAACTGCCTGAAAAATAATTAATTTGTATGTAAAGGGAAAACAAAACAAAGCTAATGTTGCGTTCAGGTGACTACAAGTGGATATCGAGCTGAATGTTATAAAATATGCTTTCATGCCTAGTGTTTGGCTACTGCACGTGCACTGTGATGTTAAACGAAGGATTAATTGGAGATGGAAGACTGTGACGGGACGAGCGAACTATGATGCACTACCACAATTATGCTAAACAATTGATATTGATAGTTCAGTTCAGTTCGTTCAGTATCAAAAACTGGAAATGGCCAAACCAACTTTACTACAATAATGTCCTGGAATAAGCAGTGTGAAGTGTGATGCACACAAAAGGTGAATTGAAACAAAGAGTACCGATACGGATGTAATTAACGCCCACAACTGCCAACATCAATACATATTTATAAATGTACACTAATAATTAAGCGTGGATTTGCTTTTAGCGTAAAATTCCTTTTGAGAGCTAAATATAGCCAACTCTTGTGTGATTAAAAAACTGATGTTACTGCTTGGCGAGCCTGTGCGTGGGTTGAAAATTATGTGTTATAGTTATATTGAGGCAAGTCAATGAAGAATATAAGTTATTATAAGGGGACAAAGATATGGTTGTAGCAGACAACTTTTATAGTAGTCGCCTAATGTAACTTTAATATTTCTGTCAATAGTTCACCAAATGAGTTTCTTTTATATGTTTATAATTAAGTGTTGTAGTCAAATTGGATTCGTTTATATTCTACGAAACATTTAAGTTCAGTTCTAGGAAGTGTCACTTACAACATACACTCCAATTCAGTATTCCGTAGTTGCATATTATATGCAAATTTAATTTAGCTGCATGCAACAAGAAATTATATTTGTCAATTTCTTTGGGTGGTAATTAACTTCCTTAGGAAAAATTAATGCATATTATCCTATTTTCTATTGGAACTTTGCTCAAAACATGGAGAATTTTAAGGTACATTTATGATGACCTATTTTGCTACAACATGTGTTGTACGTGACCTGAACGGTATATGTGGCATTGTAATTCAATATTTTCAATCAACAATACTACCTGAAATTGCGACAATAAATCACGCGATTCTGCGCAGGTCATCCTACTATAAGGATCTCTGAACTCTGAAATACTAGGATTGAGTAAAATAATTTGCTACATTATAAGAATATCATGAATTTATTATGTATAGTCATATAACTAGAATGGAGGAGATGATGCATTATACACATCATCTGTACTTGACAACAAATGCAAGCTGAAATATTCCGTTTAAAATTGCATATATAGGAACACCGTCGACCGTAGTTGCATTTTACATAATCTGTTAATTACAGTCTCTGGAGTCTCGGTATAATAGTATACTACTCCCTTTTTACGTGCAGCAGCGTCACTGCAGAACTCTTTATACCTTAGTCTTCTTCTTATTCAATTTTAATATATTGTACTTCCGGTCTGTACTTTCTGCACTGTAATGAAAGCTTAAGTCCAAATCAGAATTCAATTGTCGTAGTATGTATGTCGATCTAATTGTACGGCTGTGCTTTCATTTAAATGCTAATTTAGGGCAAAAATAAATACCCATGCAATACATAGGTAAGAGGTTGAAGGACAAACATCGTACAAGAGTAGGGCATAGGTACAGATATTTTATTCTTCGGATGAAGTTACTGATACTAACGGTAAGCGAACAGAATAGTAAATGGCAAAATGTCAAGTTGTAAGTCTACAGTAAGCATTAAACATGGATCGATACCTGTTGGGAGTAAAATATTTCCTTTGAAAAATGTCATTCTTGTCTCTGCCCTTTGGAGGTATCGTGACATAGTGACACCGTGGCATTGTGGTACCATATAGCATCCCCTCTTAGACATCACGTTAATGCACTGACAGTATTTTATTAAGGAAATTGGAACAAAGATAGATGCACGAGAAAGAGATAAAGATACGACAGAAAGCTATTTCAGGCAAAATGACCGCAAAAAATTTGCAGAGCAAGATTTGCTTGCAAGCAAGCTGGCAAGCAAGCACATTTATGGCACAGATTATGATACAAAAACGATGCCAAAGTTTGCCTTTTTAATCAACTGGAAAAAGTTGAAGTTATACATATGTAAAGCTATTAAATTGCTTTTAATGTTAACTGCAGTTCTGCTAAATATTTGGCAAACTAATCCATCGGTTTATAGGTAACAATTTAAAATATTTTTACGCATATTCGGTGAAGCACGTGCTTCTTTAGCAACTCCTTGTTTAAAGATCGTGTGTGTCGTCCAATTTTAAATAGTACTTTTTACTAGCACCACACACCGACAAAAGTTGACTATAATTGTATCTTATGTAGTCTAGATTTACATCAACATTATATTTCACCTTTATGACAAACTCTGGAAAGTGTGATTAATGTGTGTGTCTAAACAGACATAGGCAATGCATGAAGTACTTAGTATTGGTTTTTATTTTGAAAACATTTTATGTAATTTTTAATGCGTCTGCAACAATAACGTAAAGGAAGCAACATTTACATTAGGAAAGATCGAATTTCATAGGTTCTAGGGGATTGAGAGAAGAACGGATTAAGAGTACTACATGAAGGGAAGCCATTCCCCGGATTTATTCCGGATAAACGCTTAGAGAATATAATGTTTTGGAAATGTTAAGCTTTTTTGCAGAAGTAGATAGCACGACCATTGTATTAGTATTATTGCAGAAAAGTTTTATTAAAAAGTTAACATTTAACATGGTAGTTTAACTTTCAGCTTTGCTTTAGGCAAACAATTTAATGAGAGATAAGATTTTAGTTTTTGTTTGCAAATATCCGGGGCAGATACCGAAAAGTTTTATATTAAATTCCTTACTGTCGTACAGGTCTCTTCATAGACTTCAATAAGTACCTATATGAATGCACTACAAGTTTACTTGTAGTACCTACTTATACTGTATACAATAAATGTTCAGTAAGCAGTAGATAACTTGTAACTTGAGGATTATAATTTGTGCATTGGATATCAATACGTACCGTAGACAAAATAATTTTTAAGGAGAAAGTTAACATTTTGTTAATTTGATTTCTCTAACCTACTTCTCTTCCGGGGCGTATTGTGTTAAATTTTACGTGCACAGCTGTAACTTTTGCGAAGTAGCGTATATTCCGTAAGTATTAGGACTTAGGACATCTATAAGTGGGGGAAATTGATTTATTTTCCGTTCGCTGACTTTTACTTTACACTATCATAGCAACAATGCCACTCTATATGCATGGATTTAGTGAGTTAGCTACGTAAATGAAAGTGTTATATAACCCATATTGTTGTTTGAGATCGAACCAATGCAAAGATAGTTTAAAAAGTTACACTAAAAGCACTACTATATAGCAATAGTATTGTTATTATTAGGAAGTGCATTCATTGTGTGTCGCTTACTTATTGAGAAACCTTTTACTCCTTCTTCTTCCTCTGTGTAAGTAAGTAAAGCGAAAAGGGGAAAGCGACGAAAGGAACTATTTATTTGCAACTTATACAAAAACCGGTAGCGTGACGTCTCATATAATACTAGAATTATATAGAATTTTTGCAATAGATTCAGTTTGCTTAACTTTCTTAGGACTTCACTGAAGTTCCCAAACAGTACGACGTTGCTCTTTTACCGGTTGTTTGTTTACATAATGTATGTAT
>JAQFYC010005305.1:0-14749 GCA_034694165.1 Tomocerus mixtus
CAAGTTATAAAATCAATTTTGTTGGACAATTCGTGTAAAGTTGTTAATTATGCAAACTTTGATCTGTATGTGTAAATAGTGATGTTATATTTTTACTGATGGTCATGTAAATGTACGGAATCCACTCCCATATTATTAATATTATTAATATTGCGTGTGCATTAATATAAAATAGCTATAGGCAAAGTTTATGAAGGTGGATAGAGCAGTTTGCCTTTCCCTTTCGTGTGCAAAGCGCATGGTAGGGCTACGGTATGTTTAAATTGTTGTATAAGCAAGTGCTAGTGTTATGCTGGCGTAAGCGTAAGTAGGGAATAGCAGACAAAACAGACCAAACAACAAAGCAAATCTGGAGTAAGCATCTTTTGTTATGTCTATTGTAGCTAAGTTGGGCTATTATGCGATGATGTGCTTAGTTTTTATTTTGAGCTTATTTTGCTGTTCTTAAGTGGAAAGGAGTTCTCTAACTATAAATGAAGTAAAGGTAGCATAGTAAATTGTGGTAAAAAACCTGCACCGGAAGCGGGCCAGGCCAGACCTGGCATGGTCTAAACAACTGCGTACTCTTGTATTGTTCTCATATTATATAACATCTTAAGAAAAGAACTTTGCACTTGTCTTATATTTAAAAGCATTATTTGTTGTAGCAGGATACTTCTAATAATATAACAAATAAATGTGATAAAGTAGGTGAGTCAGTGAGTCTACTCTTCCATATTATACTTCTACTACATTTTACAGGAAAATCCTACGTGCTAATTCTATTCTTTAAATCAGAGTTCCTCTTCTTTCTTACCTTTCCTAACTATGCACAGTGAGTCAACAATAAACACATCAAAAGCAAACAAGGCATGGCCCATTGCATCATATCCTTTGCTTTTAGTATACTTCATCAAATTTCTATTGAATTTACTTTAAATTGATCTACATTTTAGAATTTTGCATTTAGGATGCACTTTGAAAAGCCAAAATTATTATTTATTGTATCCTAATTCGCCTAATTCTATTTCCCGTCCATTAGCTAACAAAATAGGGCACTTACTATTTCTACTGAAAGATTTAAATATTCATTACGCAACAATTGTTATATAGGTATTGTAATACTAGTACGTAAAATTGAACCCTTGAAATTATGAAATGCGATAAAACTTTTCAATTCTCTCTTTATTACTAGATTATGCCGTAGATACTCACTGTTGCCTATTTAAAACTTCATTCATGAACAAGTTTATCAATGCACGTTATTCAGTAAGTTTGTTATAGTTATTAACAGCTAATAACTTTATGAAATGGTAAAACTTGCATTTCTTTCTACAAACATCTACAAATGCTCAAGTTGTTCTACGTCCTTACTACGTATACAGATAATAGCATTTGCAATTTGCAACAGAGTTCTATTAACATTGTTTGTTGTTTTCTATTAAATGCTACGGTTTTCAAGATAGATCATGATGAAATAATTAATAGTCATAGAATTGAGATGATAATGGTAATCTTATTATTATCTTTACGTACACAGAAAGGTATCCATCATATATCGCTCTACAAGTAACTCTATTCCGTTAACAATGAGAACTGGAGTCGACAAAACCTGTTTAATGCGAACAATAAGTTCCATGTAAAAGAGATTAATGTAGGTAGTGTTAGATTTAGCATTGGCTATTTTCCTTGCAGCATAATATAATTTTTCTTCATATACCTACAATCTACAAAGATAGAAAACATGTACAAACTACCACAAGCTAAAGCTATGCCAGGATAGCACGATAGATTGGATATTATTTATTTGTTGGGAACATTAACTAAGGAAAATGTATTTTTTCTGCAAGTCCTGTTTAAACTAACTAAGCCAATTCGTCAATCACGTCGTTCAGCTTAATTGCAAGTTACCTTTTCTAATATTGTAGTGTTATAGTTAACCTGTAAAAACCGTATTTATTTTTTATTGCCAAAGAACTTGAGTTTGACTTCTGGGCCCTTTTGGTCATGCGAGAAGATTGAGAGTCCATGATGGCACGCAACAAAGAAACAAAATTCTCAGATCGTCTTAGTTATTACATTGTACGTATGTAAATGCTTGTACAAATATGCCATCATGTCGATACACATTTTCTTAAACCACACAATTTCAATTTAAAAGTAAACTCGCGGAGAGATTGTTTTTCTGATACCTGAAACTTTTGCATGCAAACAATTTTACGCATGCTTGACATGTAACGTAAACCAAATTATGTTTGATTGGTATTATTTGTAATTATTTTGCTATTTGGCCCTACAATTATTACAAAATTAAATAAATGGACTAGTAATGCCTTTGGAAAAATCTCAGCGGGAGTCTGCAGGATTCAGTGCCACTCAGGGCCATCATAAAATCTGAGAGAATTCAATGCATATTTGTGACTACTTTTTGCAATAAGATTCCATTAGTTTAAAATAATGAAATTCTTGCAAACAGATGTGTTGCATACATGCCGAGAGTTGTAATGTAATGCATAAGTTTTTGCGCCGCCCGTTTAGTATTACGTACATACAGTGGCAGCTTTACTGATAAATACATAATGTTATCCTTGCAGGTTTACCTCATAAAAAACAGTAATTATCTCATTAGGTACCTTCAAGTAATTAAGACTTGACTTTGGCACAAATTTCACGTAATTAGAAATTTTCTGTTAAACAGTTCATAATCGAGGTATTAAGCAGAAGAGATTTTTTGTAATCAATTTTAAGTAACGAGTATTAGGAATTTTTACGTCCCATTAACATGCTTTTTATACTTTTGTGCTACAGATCCACTTGCAATTAGCTAAGTGCTCTCAAACATTTTGGCACACACTCTTTGATAACTACATAAATATCTGCCACATTTGTTATCGATTTATCTGAATATTACTATCATAGTAATACTATACGAAAATATGCTAAAGTATACTATATACCTACTAATGTACTTTACCGGGTGTACCGATACAGGTCCTTTAAAGCGGAATTAAGTTTAAAATATTAAAGTTCACATTAATTAGTCAGTTAAACCGGAAAACGCATACGCGGCAAACGCACACACAATAAATAAATGTGAGGGTGACTGATCTTGTGTATAATATATTACCTACTATGATATCTGTATTTAAGTACAATTATTATATAAATTACATTGTTAAATCTGATTTAATATAAAGTTACTAATTATATGACTTTTTTCTGTGTTTCAGGTACGTATATGTTGCCCATTCATTTTCTGTACTACAATACGGTAATGTGCACATCACTTTTAATCATCAGTAATGTGAATCTCTCCATATTATGGGTTAGGATGTTATATTATGGGCATAGGTGTAGTTTTTTTTAGCTTATCACAATTTAGATAGGGAAATATTTTCACCTGCTTTCATAGTCAGTACGCTACTGACACTTACAAGTATGAAGGATTTCCTTAATGATATTGCTAATTTGTTCAAACAATCACTAAAAAATTAGTTCAAAATTTTAATGCGTTCGAGGAGAGATGAGAAGAAATGCAGATGAACCTAAATGTTGCATGTTGCGCCCTAAGGTTGCATGTATATGAAACAATGTATGTTTTTAATGACATAGAAAGAAACAGGCTTGTTTATAAAATGCAAAACTACACATAGCTTATGATTAGTTGGCTAATAAATTCTAGACAAAATATGACCTTTTATTGTTGATGAATGTTACGTGTTAGTCTGATTTAAAAGAATTCATAATCATAGTAAATGCGCAATCAGGTTTTATTTGCCTGTACAGTTGCATTGCATAAAAAATAGAAATAATGGGGCGAAAGCATGAAAAAGGCATTAAGATCCGATCCGCCACATTCTTCGCCATGTTCATGTAAATTGTAAATGTCCATTCATTATCATTAATAGTTCACCATACTGTGCGTTAACATAGGGATCGGACAGGATTTGATCTGTTTGAAAAATGGTTGATTACGTGCCTTCAGGGATGTTCGCACTAATTTTTATGGCTTTCAGTTCCAAAAGAATAAAAGTGATAGATGCACTCAAACTAAATGGAATAATTCAGTCATGACATGTCTAACTAAATTATTCATACAGCCCATTACCTACTTATGTGTGCTAAAAATAATAAGCAACACATAATTTAAGTACCTACCCGCAGTTGCCAGCATGTTATGGATTCTAAATCTCTTTTACAACCACCTCGTAAAATTGCATTGTCTATATAAAGTATAATATGGATAATAATATTTAGAAAGGAATACATACATATTTATTATTATAATCTAATTATAAAACTCTATATAGTATTTTTAAGTACCTTATATTAGGAATTCAATTATATTAGTACCAGCACATTAAATGAGTGTAAATACTTTTTTCTTTAATCATCAAAGTTTTACTTATCATTAATAGCAATTCTCTGGATTGCATTATCCCAATGCGAACTTGTCATCCAATAATTACGATAAGATAATTAGTTTTACCAGACAGTTCTCTTGTTTCCAAAAAACCTTGAGAAACCGAGCTTAGCTGGTTGGTAATATACTCTTCGCTGTATCAGTAAATTGCTCCGTCTCTTCAACGCTGAAATACCCTACAAAATACGTTCTAATGATTTTATTTCAGTACAGCAGTCAGCAGATTGAAGACAAAAGAGCCATGTCTTATTATAGATACAGTTTGCAATAAATTCGCCATACATTTTTTTCTTATGCGTCTTTGCCCAAACCCCAACCCATATGTAATTACATATTATCTGTACATCACACAAGAGGTTTGGAACATACTCCATTACTAATACATATTGATAATTTAGTCATAAATATCTACATTTCATGTAGCCAGCAGGTGACCAGATCAATAATGCTACATTACACTTTATAGTAGTTCCTTCAAAATATGTTTTGCATTATTTCTTGTATATAGATAGGTAGTTATATACTATTTAGCCATGTGGATATTATATACATACAAACATAACCAAGTACTTAGTACATAGTACATACCTAAATTACGATATTGCGCATTTTGACGATTGTTTATCTGACAATGAGTCTAACTGAGAGCATCTAATTCTTTTAAGGATACAATTTAGGTACGAAGGAGCGTATATGTTAGAGTGATATTATCAGTATCAGTATCAATGTAAATTGTATGTATCAGGAATGTAGGATAAATACAACAACATTAATCTATGTAGAAATAATAAATGAATCTAAATCTAATAGAGAATTGCTTTTAGTGACTACATAAGCCTTAATAGATAAGAATGTTGTAAATAAACTGGATCTGGATGTGGAAACTTGTAATTGTTCTTGTCCTGGAGTGAGTAGTTTTAGATTTCGTTCAAATTCACAATGATGCGATATTTACATACATATACAGCAGTTTAAAATTAATATTTTTACCATAATAGTTGATAGTTTGATAGTGAGTAATACAAATGGATCTCATTCTGAATGAAAAAGTATTAAAGACGATAAGAATGTCAAAAGCAGGCAAAGTTAATGGTTGCTATATTTTGTGTTGTGTTGTGTTGGATGGCATTCAAAAAAGCAGCCTCCTAGCTAAACATTTTACATTAGATATAAGAAGGTGTGGTATGTATTTTTATTTGCATACAATTATTTTATGCTTCATGTTTACTCATTTGTCCAGTTGAGTAAAACTATAGCACAAATTTTATGGAGAGAGATGGTGGTGGCGTGGCGTGGTGTGGCAATTTGCTTGTTTAGCATTTCTTGCCATTATTCTTCATTTATTGTTCGGTTTAGTTCAGCTTGACTTCAAGTCCTGTCTGCATATATGACAACCTCACCTCTTAAAATTCTTAAGAGATGCGTTTTCTTTCAAGCCAAGCTGTAGTAAATACAAACGAGATCAATATAATAGAAATGATATTATAGTTGTTATGACTTGGACAGAATTATATGTAACACCTATTGCATAATATGAAAGAGGACGACTGGCAAAGAAGGAGTGTGCTTATTTTACGATGCAAATTGTTTTTCTAACACATACCTACCTACTTTTCCCATAGTTATACACTCGGCATACCAATAATATAAAACAATAGCCTACAAAATTTAAATGCTCATAAATAACAAGGGAGTAGCAATGTAAATACCATTTCTTTTATATCTGAAAGAGCCATCGAATAAGAAGAGCAGCAGAAAGCCACAGACATTAGTAAACAGAAGACTACCGTGGCTGTCAGTGTCACTGAAATATATTCCCAAAAGCATTAAGATAAAGAGACAGTAATAAATATTTTAATTTTCCTGGAAAATTTTAATTGCCCTTTCCACCATCTCTGTTCATTCAATAAATTACCTCCCGTGGTTGGTTCAAAGTACGTCTTTTGCATACAATTTTCCTTGAATGAACTTGCCGTCCTAGCTCACTGATTGTGAGTTAATATAATACAAAATACAATACAACTATACAACTAAGCTAATTCCTTACAATTTTATGGCATTTTTTATCAAAGACTGTTTTTACGGACCAATTATTTTTTAAATTTACGCAAGCCCTCCAAAACACTATACTACTATTGTGATTTATACAACAGTATCACATTTTAATCATTAATTATAAAAGGTTGAAGGAGTTGAAGTTATTAAAGTCAAATGAATACACATAATATTATTGCTTGCATAATATTATTATACTTTTCGTTATACTTTTTCAGAGTTGACTTAGCACAGGTATATGCAACTAGTGATTAGTAATGATATACAACTAAAACTTTGTTGTAACACTGCATTCCTAATTTTAAAGCCCTTTACTGTTTATGCTACAATAATTTGTCTAGGGAGATTGATACACTACTACACACCTTAAATGCATGCAAAAGATAATCTTTCTTATCCAATATCGAAACACTAAAGAAATGAATGCACGATTTGCATGGTAATTTTTGCTGATATCATGAATAAGTAATAACATGCATGGATTGTGCGTAGAGGAAAGGGATGCAATGTAAACCTTGTAAGATTCACTTTACCATATCATTAGTGATTTGTATTTGAATATTTTATTATAGAGCAATTATTTCTTACGTAAAAAACTAGGTATAAGTTTAATAAACAGAGAAACATGTGTTCCTTATGTAAAAATCACGTTAATCAACTAGTAGTACATGCAAACATTCATATTATACAAACTTAATACATATGTTCAAGCATGTAGGAATATTACAATTGCTAAAAGTGTGTATAATGTATTTAATATGTAAGCAAACTAGAGACTCTTGTAAATTATGTAGGGATATAATATGTAATGTGGACCTGTAATGTTCTATGTTGAATTCACTGAGAAGAATTGCAGAATATTCTTCCATATGTGCAAATGTACACATGCAAAATGCAAATACACATAATCATATGAATCCGTTGTTCAGTCCACCATTATGGTTATGATTGCTACCAGAATTGGTACGGTATAAGAACCAGAATATTGTTTCAATTTTCGATTTGGCAAAGCTTAAGTAAATAATAAAATTTATAGAAAGTTTCTTTACACGTAATATTTGTGGCTAGAGGAGGGCGAGCAGACTTGACAGAGATCACTTTGTAAAGCATGACTACCATCAATCTATTTTGGTTTGTTGTGGTCTGGTTTCTGCCTGCTTTGAACTGACTGAACTGAATTTAAAAACAAAAGCAATTTGTAGCTCCAGCAAATAACAAGTTATTTCTTTTTGCTAGAGGTGCAGGTCTATCGAACGAACGGAGAATACAGATCTAGTGATCCACCTGTAAACTTAACACATTACTATTACACACATATACGCAGTATATACGTATATGGTGTGTTATTTAGCTCTTTTTTGTAAAAGTTTACTTGATTATAGCATATAACTATATAACAAACCATTACCTATATAATAGTATACATTACTGCAGCATATTTTGATCTGTCTAACTAACCCCTAACCCTATCCTATGCAATAGGCAAGCAGTATTAGTCCATTTATTTAGTAGCTGACTGATAAACTGGAATATCAGAGTTCCTTAACAACGATAACCATGTAGGTACATAAAATAACATCACAAGTGAAGTAATAAGTAAGTAAGCAAGTAAGTAGCTAGCCAAAAGATTCACTAGAACAGCAAGAAGAGCAACAGAACAAGAGTGAGTCGAATGTAAGCTAAAGTTTGTATGTAGGTAAGTGAAATGAGTTGAGTATCTAAATCACATCACATCTCACATCCCGCATCTCATCTTCTTCTTTACCTAACTAGCGTAAGAGTAAGAACAAGAAGCAAAATATATGTACATAGTACTGCAATGTTGTATGTATGTAGTAGGTAGAATAATAAGAGCTACCAAATAGCACAATGGAAATGCTCCTTTAAAATCGCTGAAGAAAACTACCCTTTCGGTGATGATATTGATATAAGCATCTCAAGGTCTTTAACCTCATTTAAGGTAAACAAGTCACAAACAGCATTTTAGAGGATTTGCTCTCGACTCGACGATATTCCATTGTATTTATCATTATCATTCCCTGCACAATATCTGTGTGCTAATCCTAGCTCAAACTAGGTATTTAAGTAGTAGTACATACGTGGTGCATAGTATATGTAATATCTATAATACATTGGAATTCCAGGCCAGGTCCTTAACTTTATTGTTAGTCTTTTTTAAATAAAGTACGTACAATTTTTTACAATACAAAAACAAAAGCGCCTGATCCATCTGCATATCTGACTGAAGTAATATTTACAGAGGTTTCCAACGTATATCGCACACAATGCATTTAATTATCTCAACTATGAAGCTATGTACATAATATAATTAAATACACCCTAGTTGTAGTAATACAGATAGGATTTCAAGGTGTTTCTATTGCACTGAAACATTAAATAGGCTGATTCGTAATTTTAGTATTAATTTAGATTATAGGGAAATTCATTCTATAGGATAAGGTGACTGTATATTATCTTTACTTTAACCTATTAGACGATTTAACGAAAAGCAGTGAAATTTTAAACCATGCAATAAAAGTACGTCGCATTGTAATGACATTTATAAAAATTGGTATACTGCAAGGTATGCTGTAATGTTGAGTAAAGTACAGGTTGTAATTATACTGTAGTTGCACGGGTGTAGTTGTCGTTAGTTATATATTGTATCTCACTGTCTGTTCTCCACATTCTATTTATTTATATGTATATTAAGATGCATATATGTATTATAAATACATTGCATTAAGCGGAAAGCATTTTTATTGCAATTCAGCTAAGAAGCTCTCATGAATGTAATTTCTGATGACTCGTTGAACTGAACGTAGTTGGTAATTGTTGGATAATAATGTCTCATATTTTACGAGTGGCTAAAAGAATAGATTCTAATGTCTCGAAAGAGGATAACATATCATTTTCTTTGTTTTATGCGTGGAAGGAATAGAGAAATGGTTAACTTTAAGTTCTTTGGGCTGGCAGGCAGCCTTCCTCGTTTCTTCTTTAGGGATGTATTTATTTACTTGTACTCACTATAAGATTCAGAATTATAGGAGACACAGCCACACTATATTAAAAGATTTCAGGACTCAAAGCCAAACTCTCACATTCAGTATCACACTTATAAGTTAAATTCCGAGAATTCATTGTAGTGAAGTAATGAATACTGAATATGAGTATTCTGCTACGTAGTTAGCGACGATTTTCAATATGAAAATTACTGAAAGATCTTCTTCTACTGTCTGCTGCGTGAATTTGTGTTGAAGATAATTGAGCTGGGCGATGCGATGAGTTTTCAAAATCACATTAGACTATAGTTAAGGGGTGATTTCTCGTCTGTTGTCTTCTGAATGCTGATCCTTGTACGTTTTTATAGGAACATTATTGTGTATTATAGAAACTCTCTCAATTTAAGCAGCACTAATAACTGACTACATATGAGTTCGAAAAGCGTAAGTATGTGCACGTGCATCTAAATAGCATATAGATGTCTACTTTCATTAGAATAATTATGATATTATTCCAAGTAAAATAAGTGTGCCTGCTAAGGAAAAGGCAATTGATACTGTAATTACTTTTAGGAGGAATAAATGGCAACGGCATGTGTGTCTTTTTGAATTTTGAAAGGGAGAACAAGGACGATGAGATGCGATGCGATGTAATTTTAATGACAAGTTTTATAATATTGGTTCTTTAATGCCTGTTGACAACCTATTGTTTAACTTGAAGCGGATCAAAATTGCCAAAGACATTACACTTTATGTTTACATTTTAAAAATTTGTAATTGGCAAAATCCTTTTTGACACGCAACCAATTCAACAACCATTACAAATTAAATTACAATATATTCACATTGAGGTTACCTTACCACCCACGTGATGCTTACATAATATTGCGAAAATATATTTCCATACGTTGGTATAACTCATTTAATAATTTAAAGCTAGCTATATATGCTAATCCCACATGAACACCTACTATTTTTACTATTGAAATTTTGTTCTCAATAACAATTCAAAATAAAATTGCAAAACAAAAATGCACGTCTTTAAAACACTGGCTAATTTGCAGAAATTAGAAAATCTGTAAAAGTTTAGTATTAAATAAGTATCACTCGTAAGTGTAAGTGCATATTTTGTTCGACTACAAATAGTTCAGTTCAATTACCCTGCAAATGTATTCTTATAACTATTGCAGTAGACATATTATTCAACGAAACCCGAATTATTTGTGGAAAATAAAAAAACAAGAGAAAATAGCTCACAAAAAAGGTTAAAAGCATTCGCTGCTCGCATTCACACAAGAAAATTCCATCAAAGGAATTTTCTATTACTAAAGAATTCCCATAAACCTCGAGCTCATTTTCAGTCCGGAAGGATCCTTGTTGTAGGATGTACTAAAACTATTCCTTAGCTAGGACATTTGGAATAATACCAAATGTAGGCACTCTCTTACATACTACTATAAACATGTATTTACGATTAAGTAGATAATAGTACAAAGTAAATAGGGAAATTATATGTGTAATATAAGTTGAATAGCTAAGTGCATTGAAATTAAACATCCTTATTTATACTCGTAGATGTATGGTACATTTTTAAGAGCTGAAGAAGAAATCATGAAACGAATATTGTACTTTACTATTGTGCATTAACATTGAAGACTTTTGAGACGAGATACGTATCTCAAAGGTATTTGTACTATTATAAGCAATTCGTACACGAATACACTCAAGTATACTGTTAAATAAGCAATTTGCCATTAGCATTGAATTTCCTGATATAAATACTATATAAAGTATTCTAGATTATATTGCTCAAAGCAAGCAAATACTTAGCTAAGCAATTTGTATTGTTGAAAGGGGTATTAGTAAATAAATGCATTTATATGTAAGAGCCGAAAAACATTTCTGGCTTCCTTGTCTTGCTTTAGGTTTGATGTTATCCGTGTCCGTTGGTGTTGGTATTGTATTACTCGACATACTCCAACATCTCTGACAATTGGAATCTGGATTTTCACAGCCCATTCATTTCATCCTCCGCAGCAGGCAACAATTCTTGACATATCTTTAAATGACTATCATTTACAAAGAACCTTTAACCTTTATCTCACTACGAAACAAAATCAAGCTCACATACATGTACAATTATTCTCGTTTCGTGTCTATGTTTCTTACATAATGTAGGATTTATATGTAGCAGAGAAAAAACCAATAAGGCTCGAGTGAGAATTTATAGATATTGGGATTTTTCTTCGGCTTGTGAGCTTCAGCAATGGAGTGGAGATGTAATCCAATTTTCCCTATTTTACAAGCTCAAAGAGGGATTGAAACTTCCATTTCACACTTTTCCTTCCAATATGCAATTTCAGCGTCCTTTCATTGCATATCTGTGTCGCATTGAAAATATTTCTAGCCCTCTTCCCAATAAACTCTTTATCTTCTCCAATGTTATCCTTTCTAATATATAGTTATGTGGAAATTGCTCCTTTATTCAAGATTAAAACGAGGGGATGGTGGTGTGGTGTTGGTAATATAATACTTTATGGATGCAGATGTACCTACATAAAATTATATTATTATTATCAAGATTGAAGACCTAGTTCTGTGAATGGGGATTTCATTCTGTCAAATAAATAGAGTCGAAGTGTGTCACCGTTCGAATTTACAAAACTATTTATTTATTCTATTTTTTGCTTCTGATACAGAAATAAATACAGCAATTTTCTAGAGCTAGAACAACTAGAGAATGTAGTTCACATGATGTGCAATATTTCTCAATTCTTTGCATTGTGAATCCAATGTTGCTTGTCATCTTCTGAAAAGAAACCCAATTAAAATCAATGCTAATATCTATAAATATGAAAATTAAGGTATCACTAATTGCCACATCATTTTTTGCATGTGTGTAACTGTCTATATATTAAAAGTGGGTAAATATATAGGCTTCTTTGCAACATTTATTTAGCTTGCCCAGGAAAGTACATATTGTTTGATTTTAGATGACTTAATGTCAATTTAACTCATCACCTGCATTCCGTAGATATGTACACATATCAACATATCTCATATATTTATGTGTGTAAATACATATCTAGCTATTGATTTTATCACACCTTTTCTTTCCAATTACTTCTTTGTTGCAATTGTTCCCAACAATTAGCAAAAGCACGCAAGGGATGTAGAACGAAAAGTATAATTTCTTTCATTATCAATTACTGTGATGTACATTTACACTAAAAATGGGCGTTCTATCCAATTACCGACTGTGATAACACGAACTCAATTATGTTCAATGATACATTCCCAAAATTAATTATAATTATTACTAAATACAGAGTGTGCCACAAAATCATTTTGATGTAGTTTTTGCGTATTGTTTTTCAATTATCCTCTCCTTGGTAATGCTAAAAAATTAGCGAATATGTAGGCTTCATCGAAGATTATGCAATAATAATAACTTACCGTCTACTCTTGATTTTGTAGGTACATACGTAACTAAAATTGAATTTAAATTACTGCTAACCACTAAGTAGTTTAGTAGTGTATACTTATTGCAGAATGTTAATCGAGTTAAATTTCAATTGTCATAAATGTTAATTTAGTTTTATTGTTTATGGTACACTTATTTAAAGTTCTAAGGTTGCATAATACGCATGAAAAAACAATTTGGACGAATTCTTTATATATAACCACGCCAGGTGCATTAGTTCATACTTTCAGTAAGTTTTGCTATTGTATTATGCCATGTCGTTCAAAAGACAAATAAATTCGATTGAAATCGAAAATAAAAACTCCGTAGCAAACACTTATTAGGATTTAGAGATAGAATCTTTAAATTACGATGGCCATACATCTGCAGGTGTTCCGCTTAGCTCCTGATTCTGAATAGCAAACTAAGGCTGTGGTCTTACATCATATAATAATACATAACATAGCACACACAACCGACAGTTAGTTCAACTTAGCTGATTTGAACTGGTTAAGTGAATTTTCGTTCCTTTCACTAATTGTATAATAAGTGTTAATGTAACATTGCCCATTACCCACTTACACTTACTTCCAATTATGTAGACTCGTCAGACCCTAAAAACTCACCGTTACTTACTACCTCCCTACAAAATGTATTCAATAGAGTTCTATAGTTAGCTGTTGTACGTACATATTGAGTTATAGTGTACTAATGTTTGTACATGCAGAAATAACAATTACTGCTCACTCACACTACTGTAATAATGTTCAGTTAAATTCTAACATGAAAAGAATATTGCGGATTCCTTTGTTTGATTTCCGGCTAATGGCCGTTTTATTATTATCATTTACTTTCCTTGATCGATGGATGCAATCTTTTAATTGCTAAAACCCTAATATTATAACACATTTAATAATACGCCAATATATAGGTAATAGTATTACCAAGAAATTCAATTCATTTAAGTGCATTAAGCAATTTAACTTTCAATCGCTAGGATCAGCTAATAGAAAAATTATAGATTGCCTTTCATTTTACGTACAGACAGAAGTAGTTTGCATCTATCTGTATGCTGTGCGTTTAGGAGCTAAAAATGTGCCGTAAAAGTTAAACTAAATTAGCTGGCTAAATAATTTTAATAGATCAGCTCACTATAGATACATATAAAATATAATATATTCACAATGCATAATCGTTGCTTTATTTATTTATGTTAAATTTTGATCAGAGATAGTTAGGTAATGGATTTATTGCTATTTTTCTTTGTGATAGGCATCTGATAAAAGTAACTAAATAAAAAGTTAAACAAATAAACTGCATGAGATGTATGAGGTATGTACCCCACATTTTGACTGTTTATTATATTATGAATAACTCACATCACGATAAAACGAAACATAAAATATATGCGAACTTACTCCATAAATATAAATATTATTGCCCTCTAAATTCCCATGCTTTCCTATAAAACAAGGGTGATTAATGGTTATGTACTTGTTTTGATATATAGCCTACCCACGTTTAAAAATACATCTTGAGTAAATAGACTCGGTAGCTCTTTGTTTTGTGTGCTTACTCCTACTACTCCTACTGCTTGCTATTACGAGTATACAAATATATGTACAATGTAGGTAGATAAGGTATCCCAAATCAAATACTTAATTCCAAATTATTTAAAAGATGTTATCAAACTTACAAAATCATTGAATATTTATCGTAGGCAATCAATATCATCTCGTTTGATCTTTGATACGCACCATCTATTTAACTCAACTAGCGAAATGGACAGTTGGCCTTGCCTTTCGCGTATAAAACAATTTCAAGTTA
>JAQFYC010005306.1:0-14747 GCA_034694165.1 Tomocerus mixtus
ACTCTATCTTCCCAGATAGTTATTATACGTATTACTTAAATTTTTATGTATTTCATAAAAGGATAGTCACACCAGAAACATTACATTACGTCATTCCCTGAACCATTAGACAATGTTCACTCTGCTTTCTCTTTTCCCATTTACTGTACTCTGTACTGTACTGACCTCACGATGTAGATGTGATGTAATATAGCTTTCAAATGCAAATTAAGCGAAATGGAGATAAGCAATTTACTTGTGTACCTACAGTACAGTATTGTATGTAGGTACAATGAATATACTAGGGCACAGCCTAATTCGGGTCCTAAAAGAGTTAAATATTCTGTAAATAGATCCAAACTCTTGTAAATGTGCCTAGATAGTCAACATCTTTACATTTATGATACCTATTTGCTATATCTGAACTGAAGCCAGTAATTCTGCTTTTCTATTTCCCTTAACGTAGCCATCAAATTAGTTAACTAAATATGAGCAAAATGCTCTACTACATTGTTTGACAAACTCCAAACATGAAAAATCAAGCATTCATAGAGAAATGTGAAGTTGAAGTACTTTTGCTTGTTCTCTCGCCCCCGTTATGAGACTCTTCATACGCAAGGTGATGTAGTTTCGTTTGGTTACGTGTGATTACTCTAGTTTATTACATTGCTTTAATGGTTATTACTTTGGGTATTGTACAATACAACTCCCATCCCAACATCAGCGGTTCTATCTCTTGTTTCATCTTTTTTACTATATCTTTGACTACTATACTGCTATGTTTAGAATGTTTTAGGAACATCAGGTAGTCTCCATTATTGTATTGTCATAAAATAATTCATATAAGTGAAGATTTCCCTCTTAGTACTATAATGTATCTTCTAAATTATTTTGCATACAATAAACATGCATAATAAATAGAGCAAGCCAGTTGGATATACAGCCGAATACGCAATTTATTACTTTTTATGACATCAGTAAACGACTGTGCTGTGTACAGTGCAAATAACAGCTAAGGGCGCACTCCCTGAGCTACATTTCCGTCGCATCCTGAGGAATTAGTATTTGTTAGCAGCACACATACATTTTAGTGTTAAGGATACAGTACGTACGCAACGAATTGCAATTTTAATGTATTTTAATGTACAACTAAAGTTACGAATTTTGCTATTAATTTGAAATTAATAAAGTATATATCATTATAAATACAGGTACAAGTGCACTTCAAAGTAAATGAAGAATTGAACACTCTTAGATAAGGATGTATAAGGATGTAAAGGAAGATAAGAATGAATGTATATATACTTATACAATTTCGTGCTTATCGTTTGCTTGTAGTGCATTAAGAGATTGAAAATTGTATAAGGTAAGTTAACTTACAATATAAACAGGAATGAAGTTGCTGAAAGTAATTATTTGTATCCGCAAATCTCTACGTGGCAGGTGAATCCAAATAGGTAATCAACGAGCGTCACGACTGACGACACGAGAGCATCTGAAATTATATAAGAAACCGCGAATTATTAGTTAAGTTAATCTTAAATTGAAATTCAAGTCTATTAATTATAAATTGCTTACAAAGGAAGATAAAGTTTAGTAATACAATCATCTCATTAGGGAATACCTGTGCTCTAATAAGATCCTGACTGGTTTTGAATTACTTATTTCTTATTCTTTGCCGACAGAGTAATAAACGCATACTTGTTCACACTCTTACGCAATACGGTACTGTAAGTTATTAGTATTACATAAAGGTACGCAGATAATTGCAAGTGCTAAAATATACACGTAGCTACTAAATTGAAAGACTCGTAGCTTAATTCAAGAACAATTCATTAACTAGGTATGCATACCATAAGAAAATCGCAATTTCTATTATAATACCCACAAGAGGGATGGAAACTTAATAAGTATAAGAAAATGAAACCGATGAATGTGGTTTGGCTTGGCTTAGTGAAGCAAAGCTAACTAACAAGTTGAACTAAAGTTAAGTCGAGTCAAATGAAAATGAAAGTAAATGAGAAGGCAGAAGGCCCATGCAATTCTGACAAGCCAACATCAAACAAAAGTCATTAGGCGAAAATCCCAATAAAATTAGGCGGCTGTCTTAGTTTCATTCTCTGCCTTTAATTCTTCGCAAAACTACAAAGTTCATCTTCATCCTCTTTCGCCTCATCATCGCATCCTCGTCCCTGAATCTTGAGATGAATATATATCTTCTCTTGCTTTGCCTTGACTTGACTTGTATACCATTTGGTAACTCTAGACACTAGCTACTTCTCATTCTCATCTGGATGGCTCAAAACCTAACAAACATTAACATCAGTGTCAACCCATCTACGCCAAATCCAGATTACTCTAATTATAACTAATTCCTGCGTATACAATAAAATGATCATTTCTTAGGAGAGAAGAGTTATTTAATATAAAATAGTTGTGCATCTCTCCTCGCTACTAAATAGCTTATAACTTCAGAAGTTTACGCACGCATACTCTAATCCCTGTTCAAAGTAAAAGTAAACACACGCAGTTTATAACAGCGACGCATTTCTTCTAGTAACTGCAAAGACGCAAAAGTAACTACTATATACAAGTATATTATGTAGATCAACTTAAATCATTTCAATGCCTTCCTTGCCAAGAGAAATAAATATGTTCTACAATTAGATCTCTCTCTCTCTCTCTCTCTCTGCCTCTTCAAACACAAAATTTAATTTAGTTGGTTATGATTATGATATACAGTATGAGACGAGGACTGAGAACGTATGCATCTATACTTATACTTATAAACAATGAAGAATCTAATATCAAATCAGTATAAGTGTAATACGGAGAAAGTATTTTACTTTATGGTATGTCATTTGAAATTTCTTAGGATCTCTAAGGGAGAATATCAGTGGGAAACGCAGTGAAATGCGACAAAGCTAATATATAAGCCATAAACCTATTCAGCATTAATATTTTAGTGATAAGTCAACATGAGACGCGGCCATATGGATCACCAGCCAAGAATAAGAAGGGTGAAAGATGAACATGCACCTATACACGATATAATTTCCACTATATACAGAGTACATATTTGCTACATTGGAGTTTTATACAATAATATACTATACACAGTCTATAATACAAATATAATATAATACCTATCTATATCTTACCTAGAAATACAAGTATTATATTAGGTTCGCTCGAAATGATGAGTGGCTCATCTCAAGCTAAGATATGCATATTATTAGTCAAGCTACGACTTAAGTCGAAGTCAAGTGAGAGAAGGGATCTCCTGGCCTGAACACTAAAACTGAAACAAAGTCAGATCTTTGCTGTTATTATTAGTAAGAAGGGAAGTCTAGACTAAATCTATACGTCATGTCATAAGTATATTACAGATATTACTCATATACATAATGACATTATGCGTATAGTATATGCATACTTTCTCCAGCTACTTTATTACATTATATCATGTCATATTATCTACATTATATGCATTTTATATGGTATTATGAAATTTTACAGATAGAATATCCTCTCTCGAGTATTTTCCTCCCCAATAGTGAATTTGAATTGAATAGTTATAAAATGTTGGGAGTAAAGGATCGTATGGTAGTGGTGATGGTGTCGGCGACTATCTATCTACTCGTATTATGCATTAGTAGAGTCGACTGGAAGCAATGAGACGTGAAAGCGAGAATGAAAATTCAAATTAGCACTCTGAAACAGTTGCTATCTCGGATCTTGGATCTCACTCACATCTCCGATCCAACCCACTCACTAAACTCGGCAGACTCAGACAACGTGTCTAAAGTCTTGCCCTGTCCTGTCCTCTTCTCTTGTTTCAATTCCATCCACATGCTATTCCTAATAATATAACTAATACCATTGCGTAACCGTATTCTTCCTCCCTTAATTTCTAGACAGGGGACTGACTAGTACATATCTGTAGCAAACCATACGGAATAAAATAAACTCGTAACGAAACGAAACGAAAATCTCCCACAGTACAGTACAGAAAAGACTGAAAACTGTAGTTCCACATCTACATCTACAGATACGTCTTCACTTCAGTCGAGTTGCCAACAAAACAGGCCAGGGTGGGGAAGAAAGAGTCTTCACTTGACAATTACAAAGCTAACGAAACTTAACTACATGGAAGAAGGAAGGGAATGAAAATTCCTTCATTATTACTTGAGTTGTGATCGCGACTCTTTCCAGCAGTCGACAGACAAGACATAAGACAGCATACGAGAAAGAGTAAACGGGAGAACAGAAGAGCAATTAGCTTCTGAGCTTCACAGAGGATTTCGTGCAATTTAAAGCTCATAAATCTAGATTGAATAGCACTGTGGCCTTCGATTTTCAACGAAAATCTTCAACCATTACCTATATGCTATGTATGTATGTGAAGAGATAATGTTAGCTTGCAGCTTGTAGTTTAGGTAGAAAATACATTACGACAAAATACATGTCGTAGTTGTTCAGATACACAAGGTCAGGGGAAAATGTGGAATAATCCATTTTATGTTTACAATTTCAATTTCCTCATTTTAATATGCAATGCACACAATTTATGCACATAATTATTCAACATTTGAGGCATATTAAGATACTTGCATCATTAAAGCCAGTAAAAATTCTTTATCCCTAATTTAATTATTCTACAAGCTTATCTATTAGATGTTAAAGCCCTGGAACATAAAACTGAAGTTTGGGAGCTCTGGACTCAAGGGTCATCATGTCTCTTGGTGACGTATGCCTTCGACATATATATTCACACAGTTTCATCATTGTCTTACCTTTAGACTATTATGAATTGCTCCATGAAGCTATGTTCAGTGAAGCACGATGTAAAGTTAAGTTAACCTTAAACTCCAATCTACTCTACACCTAACACCATAGCACGGCACACCAGAAACCTTCAACTTTAAACATCATCATGCAATGCAAATTTCAGAATTTAAATGCAGCTGTCCTCTCCTGTATAATATCTTGCCTCGGAGGAGAAGTACTTTCGCTTCCTTAGCAGATGTTTTCTCATTCTCATGGATAAATGGATATGGATACTTAGAGATATGGCATGGCTCGCCTTTTGTTTTTAAAGCACACGATAAATAAATTGCTTAAATTGACCTTTAGACAACAACTTAAGATTACATTCGCGTTCCTTGTTTGTATACTTATCTTATCCTGTCGCACACACACTCCTCAAGTATTCAACCCTTCAACAAATTCAACATTCAACGAAAATCTATCTACAAAAAGATTTCCGAAAGAAAATGAAGGCAAAGCACGCAAGAGAAACTAAACAAGTACGAGTACAAAACTCTGCCAAGCTGACAATATCTATTAGATTCTTTGATTACGTGGTTTGGCTCAGTCTTTGTTGTGGACAGTTAGCTGTCTTAGCGGACATTATTCCCAGTTCTATTGTATTCCATCCAATAAACATGACCAAATCTGATGTAAGCATGCAAAATGTGGTAATAATATATTGCAAATCAGATTAGAATACCGAAAAGCGCAAATAAGACGGCTATTATCCCCAATTCACAGCCAAGACAAGGACAAGACATCAGATTTCATGTGCGTAGAAGATTCTAAGTGGGATTACAAGTACTTCTTTCATTTGAATGTTGTATTAAGTCTTACGTACATTACGTACACGCATTATTGTGTCCTGTGTCTAAAGGATAATAAAGAGGTCCTTCACTTTCACTGTTCTAAGCTTCAATTTGCTCTACTGTCTACTGTCTACGCACATTCTTGTGTGGGCTATATACAGATAACTCCACTTTTATCATAATACGGGATAAAATCTTGAAAACATAGCCAAAACAGCTAAGTAAGCATTCAAGTAGATTAGACAATAAAACGCTAGCGAAACTCAAGGAACTAAACGTAAGTCTATTCCTGCAAATAAGAGCCCTTCGGCAAATTAAAAAATCCTATCTAATCTAAATAGCTCCTTCAGCTCTTATACAGCTTAATGTAATAGTAGGCAGTAGGCTGTAGGTACTTGCATCCTTTTCTAAACTAAACAACGAGTTTGAAAAGGTTTCTTATACTATAATATACTCCTGGACTAGTTATTAGAAGAGTACTAGAGTTGAGATCCCTTTCCTTCAGTTCAGTTTCAGTTTAAGTCAACTCAGTTGACTGTTCTGTTCTGAGATTGCAGATCTAAATTGGATTAATCAAATTACCAAAGGAGTTGTGAGAGCTGAGTGGGCGCAACCCGGGAAATGAGAATTGCCAACACTAATAAGACTATCATGCTAGAAGAGCCAAAGCTAAGCTTGACATTACTATGTACTGTGTAAGTACTACGGATCTAACACTAACCCTACTTTGGTTCTTGTTCTGCATGCTCACTCAACTTTCTTTCCCATTCTTATCCAGTACCTATAGTACAGTAAGGATAAACATTCAGAATTCAGAGGCACAAAGCACAATACCTATTTCCTCACAGATAAACAAGAAGTATTCTCTAGAAAGAAAGTTAGCCTACTTATGAAAACTCCCTTAAGAACTACTGAGTCTACTGCTTAATTATTTTTACATATTATACAAATGCAAACATGAAGGTATGCACTTAGGTAGTATGTATGAAGCTGAAACTGTCATTTTATGCAAAGTAAGTCTTTTCCTTTCAGTCTACGAGATCTACGCATAATGTGTAGGTAGGAGATTCGGTATCCATTCAGCATTTGCCAGAAACATTGGCAAGCTAGAAAACAAAAGTCAGGAAAAAAACACCCGATATCTGCAGATGTACTATATGTAATTCATTTTTAGATGTGGTGCATTTAAAATGAGCGTATTGCTAATATTTAATAAAATATTGCATTATAAAAGTGCAACATATTACAATATATAAGCTAAAGCCAGTTTTGGATGTAAGTATGTTCTTTACCAAGATAAGAATAAACACCAATTTGAAAATTAGGTCACTCTACTTTTCCAAAGAGAGTGAGATACCTTAAAGAATTTGCTCTGCGTTTGCGTTTCCTAAAATTCAACTTCCCCTTTCGTTTAAATCTGAAGGTTGTCCGTGTATTAACAGCCCAAGAGCCAAAATCAAGGTAAAGAAAGTTAAATTCTTGGATTTGAATTTCCTGAATTCCAGCAAACTGTTTATTGTGAAGAATTCTTGGGAAGACTAGACTAAATAGGAATGCATGTTTAAGAAAAACGTTTAGCTTGACTTTTGCTCAAAGCTAAAGAAGTCCCGTCCTTAATAACATGATATTATCTAAATTTTCATCTTCCAGTTAGGTCCCGTCAAATTACATTTACATCACAGCACAGAGCAGAGTAGGTACACAAAGTTGAGTGAAGGTTACCTTCACTTAACTACTTCTAAAGAGCACAACAGATGTAAACTACTACACAATCTAAAACGGTGTCCCTCCAGTTTTATTATTTACCACAGCACAACCATGCCATAATACCACAGAGGTTGTGTATATTTCCACTTTACGTTTATTCTCCGGCCTAAATACAAATGCGTAAATGCGTTTACTATTTAGGTACAGATATGAAGTACTATTCTTTACCTTACATGACAAATACTGCTTGCTATATGTTGCATATAACTAAATTATCTCCACTATATATCTGTCTATATCCTTACACTAGATATTTTATTAATATTGTAAGAAAATCGCTTACCCTACATAATATATACACTATAAACGTGTCAAAGTTGATAAGTTGCTAGATACTAATATTACTTTGAACTACTTAAGTATCTATGCTTTGTATATCAGTTTGCTAAACGTTTCTCCACCGACAAGGCTATAGGGCCCATTTATTTCAAGTAGTAGCAAAGTGAGGGCTGAACTAAAATATATTTTATTATGTTTCATTACAAAACACATCTGCTGCTGCTTCATGCATAATATTAGTTGAAATTACAGAGTACTTTAGAATATTGGGTTCCATAGAGGCGTAAGGATAAAACACAGATTGCATCAGATATGCACTAATAGTTAGACTAGTCTAGAAACTCAATATTTACCATAACGATACACAACATACAAATAGAACTACTGGCTGAAGCTAATAAGTATTAGGTACGCATGTTTATTTATATAACATATAATCCCTAAATAGTACTCTTGTTCTAAAAAGCATGAACACGAACACGAATGTGAACAGTGAAACATGGACATAACTACATCCTAACACTCCAGCCCATCTAATAATAATATATAATTATTTATGATATAACGTGAGCTTTCCTCATACCAGAATCAGAAAGAAGGGTATTTTTATTTCATTTGACTTATTAACGAGGAGGGGAAGGTAGATATGAAGGTACTGAGACATTCTCATGTAAGTATACATAGGAAGATCTACAATCTACGCGGATGTATAATATCCAAATGTAAATCAAATCAAAGCAGTTGGCTTGCCGAGGTTGTTAAGGAATATAATGGAAATGTAGGTACAGATGGGAGTAGGAGGATCTGCTCTTCAACTTTCTGTCGCTTTTGTCTGTCTGTCGTGTTAAGTCAAGTCCAGAGTAGTCAAAAGATGCTGTAAATAAGAAAGATTGGCCCTAAAGATGAAAATGAAATGAAGAAAAAATTTATTTCGGGGAGGGTTGGCCTGGCCTGGCATGGCCTGGCTTGAAAGATGGCTTGATGGGATGCCATGCTAGCTAGGCCCATTAGCTCCCTTATTAGTTTCAGACGAGCCTCTGCTATAATATTTTGTACTAATAAATAAATTTTGAACTTTAATAATTGCGGCTACCCTCTCTTTCTATAGTAGTACACTAGAAACTTGCACTGCATAATTTTATACGAACGATTTTCCACTAAAACCCAAAATGAGAAGAGATGGTTCCTATAAGTACAACAGAAAAGAGGTTATGGAATAGAAACCAGCACAGGACAATGCATGTATATTTATCATATCATTAGTTTTAACTCAGCCATTACGTCATAACCAACTAAAGTAGATAGTAGCATCGTTTTAAAGCTACGCTTTTAATAAAGTTATTATGCGCTCATGTAGGAGGTTGTGAGCAAGAGTAAGTAATAATGAAATCCATTTTATATAATAGAAAAGGGGAGCACTACTATAGTTTTGAGTGTGGGGTAAGTGTAAGTATGTAGAACTAAATAATAGATGCTGTGCATAATGTATAACATGTAGAAATGCAGTTAGCAACAGAGATTCTCTTACTTAAGTCAAATAATAGGAAATCCACATATTGCACTTCCCTGGTCTGCATGAGACTGATATTACTAACATTAGGTTAGTGCTGCGAGCTGAACCACTTTTACAGTATAGTTATATGTATTATGGTACAGGGATTGCATCCACGCTTCGGGTTTTACTTATTATGCTCCACTGCTTTATTAACATACTAGCAGAATTCCTTCCCCATTCATTTCATCGTAAATTTGCAATACTATCGCAGAAGGAATAGTAAGTGGGCTTGGCTTGGTTTGCAGTTTGAAGAGACTACTGCATAGCTCTATTCTATGTTACCATTATTACATTTCCTATCCCTGGCCCTGGCCTGGCCCTTGTCTGGCTTGGCTTGGCATGGCTTGGCCCCTCCATTCCACTAAACTTAATATTGCACATAACAAAACCGAAAACTCTTTAACTCCTCTTTGCTCTACTTACATATTATCATATGATATGGTAATGGTACTACAAGCGTTCCACTGCATTTCTAACTATAGTGTATGTATTTACATTACATGTACATCCTATAAGCACTTGTTTACTAATTAAATCATTGTTTACGTTTATAGCCTTACGACGGATATTAGCCTTTCAATTTGAACACTGCTACAGATACAACTACCACGTTACAAGTATATCGGGTAGTGAAGCTATCTTTATTGACTTTCCTTTACACACAAACACAAAAGTAACAAGCAAAAGGCAGTACAGTGTTATGTCATATCATAAACAATTTAGTTTTACGTACAAACAAACAACAGCAACAACGAATGAGTTTACTTTATATTTACTTTATACTTACTTACGTCGCATTATATGGAAAGTCAAGAAAATGGTTATTTATACTTAAGTAACTACTACGAATTTACGATAGAGAAAAACAATGTTTAACAAATATAATACACTAATTTGTTACATTGGGACGTGTAGTCATGCTGGTTTGTCATGTTTTGCTGATAATGAGTTTGATTGTGGAATGATAGTGCCCCCTGCACAGATGATTCGATGAAACCTTGGATTTTGCATAACAAACAGCAGTATGCGGCAAAAAATCTGCAGTAGGCTGCTGTAACGTTAGTATCCTCTGTTAACAGTAGCCTACAGCACATCTCAACAAGGAATTAAATTAGTGGTGGGATTGGAGTATGTTGTAGGAATAAAAACATACTACAGAAAGTAAATATGTATGACAATGCATAAATCTAAATGTATAGGTACCTTAACATTTTGCACGAGCCAAAAAATCCGCACAATAATATAGTTTTATTAATACAGTGTTGCTTTTTCCACTAGTTAAGTTGTCCCACAATAATATATCAGTGCATGCAGTAAATACATTTATCGTTACTAGACCAAATATGTATTAATTACAATCAAAAACAAAACACAAGACCAGAATACCTTACATGCTTAATTTTATTTGAAATTGAAAGATGCAATTACCTGTATTTTTATTTATTTTACATTCAAATACTCACTTATGTTTACAATTTACCAATACTTATTTTATACCTGTAATTATAGTACCTAGGAAAAAAAGTATATCATTTGTTTATTCTTTCTGACTGCGAATTTAATAGCAAATCCAAGACGATTTAATTTAGGTATGTGCTTGTATGCAAAAAATTGTTCCACATTGATTTGCATATCAGATAAAAAGATTTTAACGTAGGTAGAAACATGTATTTAGAACTTAGCATCGCATCATCAGTGTAGACTCAAGGACAAATTACTTTAATATAACACAGTGTAGGTGCCCTGCTTCGACCACATCCAATTCAATTGTGTGTATTTTATTATTCATTCCACAACAATAGTCTGTAATAGCTCCACAAAAAATCCATCCATAGCAAAGCAAATGTGATCATTTATATCCAGAATTAACTCAATGAAACTGATGTTGTGTGTGATAGTACAGTAATAGTATATGATCAGGAATGATTCTGCTATTATTGTAGTAATATAATTCATGAACTATTTCAATTCTATAGGCTACCCTTATGGACAAGAAATTAATTAATTGTAATTGTATTTGTATTCAATCCAGCACACTATGAGCATACAAAATGAGAGATGATGATTTGTAGAGTGGCAATGGCATTTACGAAACAGTGTAGTGTAGTCCACTTTAAATTGCTTAAGCAAACACATCTAGAAATTGTCAATGACAGAACAGTGTAATCTTGGCCTGGCCCTACAGCACAGCAAACTACAACCTAGACCAGGCTCTGATTTGACAAATGCAAATATTTAGGTTTACATAGCTGGTATAGTGTCCTGAAACGTAATAAAATAAAGTTATCCTGACCTGCCTGTCAGTAAGTAAATAAGTATACTTACATGGTTAATCCACGTACATTCAGTCCACCCACAACGCTAATGTAACTAACATGAATAAAACTACATCTGATACTAATGCAAAGTTCAAGGGAAATCCGTTTATGCAAATGAAAATGCTTCGAGTTGTGGTTTTGGCTGTAATATCAGTAGACAACTCAGCGTCAAAGTGAAGGGAAGCCAAGGAAGTCAAAAAGAAAGGTTTTAGTCATGTGTAAAGTAGACAGAAGATCTCATTTCACCGCACGTCCTGACCCAAGCGTCCAACAAGACAGAGTGACAAACATCCAACCTCGGGCTTCGGGCAAGCCAAAGCAGGCTACCATACTGCCACAAACACCGCAGCCAATTTTCAAACAAAATTGGATCATGGCTTCGTATAGTATGTATCAGTACAGTACTTATATGAAGTATGTAGCTTGTTATGTATGCCATACCTACTTACTACTTAGTAAAGTACCTTGTATATAGGTTGTACATATCTGTAGTACTAAAAATCCTCTGCTTTCGTTTGCTTTCCTCGCTCAGTCACATTCACCGTCAACATTGTATTATTGGCTTGGCTTGGTTTTGGCTTAACAAGAATTGGATAGTGCATTTGCTAGCTATAGTAGTATACTGAGGAGAGGAAGTACACTTTATAGGTACAATACAGTACAAACAATCTATATACATTTTGTGTAGCTTTTAAGTTTAAGCCTCCATCTCTTCTCTGCAGTTTACTTTAACTTAGTTCCTTAGCTTATAGTTTCCTTTGGCTTGCTTTTGCTTCGCTGGGCTGCCCTATGACTTCGCCTTCGTCTGCCTGCCTGCCTCGGTCATTTAAATTCACAGGAGCACACGCTTGCCTGGCAGGTTTCAAATCCACTTCCACGACTACGTACAACTTCAATTCCAAAGCAAATGCCTAAGTCCAGTTCAGTGAAAACTAAACTAAGTTAACCAGGCAGACAGAAGAGAGAAGAGGAAAAGGAAGTGGGAAGCGACAAGAGGATTCCAAATTCTAACTTACACTGTCTTGGAACTTTCATTAAAGAGAAATATTAAACTGTTAGTAACTATACAGTGCTTCTTATACTAATACCAATACTGATATAGTACAGATACCTTTGGTATTTATGCAGGTATATTACTTATAATGGAAGAATCCATACTCTATAATATAAACTACCATGCATTCTACGCATATTAAGTTTATAAGCTTCATATTATTCTAAATACCTACTACCTTATAGAAAAAGCTGTGTTACTATAAGTCTATAACAATGTGCATGTAACTGTAGTAAGTAAGTAGTATAGCTGCGCCATTCTAATAACAATTTCGATTACCTTATTACATGAAGTCTCTTTCAGTTCAATAATTAAACTACTTATATACTTAATACAGAAGTTAAAGTTACATATGAATTCGTACAATTGCCGTATCTTAGCACAAGATGATCATTTTATATATCTTCCTGTCCATTAGCAATGAACCTATTCCAGCTTGTAATAGTTTAAGATCCTCGTAACTGAATAACGGAAAATTAATTCTAACGCATTGCGTCTCCTTGACGAGTACTTATATTTGCCCATAGCATTCAGTGCCTATTATTGCAATCCTTAATCCAGATATCCGATATGACAAAATGTGGAATATTCCAAGCATGTGGACTTCTAATACAAAACATAACACTGTATTTTCTGTAGATAATCATAAACAACGAAATGTTAAATGATTCGTAGAGAGGCAAATGATGAAAAGCCACTTTATGTACTGTATTCCACAATGTCGAATTACCAAAAATTAATAAAAGAATTTTTCTGTCTACCTACATTATACGCATGTTACATACTTATGGTCACAATGATTCTTTACGATCACATTGCATTGCATTGTTGGAAATATTTTGATTTCAATGTAAGCAAATAAAATCGTATAATAAAAACATCGAGTGTTCACACTGTATTCGGAATCCCATTTGTAATGTTTGGTTTAAAAACAAAAAAAAAGTGCATATAGTACACGGATAGCAGCAGATGTAATTTTACTCACATAATTATCGTGATATATGTTGTTACAAAAAGAGTAGAATCAACTTTATGTAGCGTGTAGATAAATACACAACATTAGATAGGACAGGACAAGGGAAACCAGACATAATGTTCTGTACACATTCTGGTTACTGGTTGCTTTCGGGTAGATATATTGTAGTGATTGTGTAGACATCTTTCTCAGACAGAACAGAAGACTCTGCTCCCCAAGACTGCAATGCAGTCGTCTAAGTCATGACTAAATGCCAAATTGTGAGCAAAAACTGCTTTGCTCTCCACTCTCAACCAGAGCCTAGGACTATGTATCTTGGGTTGACGACTTAAAAATAATGTGTACTTAATAGTTATAACCTTTTTGCATAGTACATTACATAGAAAGCAAAAATGTAGCCAAATTGATACATTATAATGACAGTTACATTTCCTACTTCTTACATATTTCTTACAGATCCTTTAGAGTTTAATACATTATCTTGGCTAAGTATATTATACTAAGTACAAAAAAGTATGACAGCATGAAAATTAGATTAAAATTCTACTACAAGGCATAGAGATGTGAAAATAATTTTACAGTCTATAAACATCTACCTACTTAAATAGATTCTTGTGAATTAAGAAATCTTTGTCGTCTACTTCCCCATAAACTAGGGTATATTTATTTAAATAATATTAACACCTTTTATCGATTTATCTCACGATTTTTCATTGGCAGATAAATATCTTACTGTGAATCCTTCCATTAGGTTGCAGATAGAGCATACACTATATTGTAAACTGTATGTTTTCTCACAGTAAGTCACTACAACTAGACCACTCTACAGAGATTACAGGTACTACAAACACAATCTCATGTAGCAAATTTTTGGTAGAGGAAAATAAGAAGAAACAGCCAAAGCCCGAGTTAAGGATGCGATATGGCCACCTTATCAGCATAAATTCTTAAAGAATGTATGGCGTACTCGGATTATCATTCTCATTTTAAGATTGCAAATTTTATTCAACGTATTTTATCTACGGAATAAGAAATGATGTAATTACATTTCCATCTACTTGTTAAAATTGACTGTAATGAGCAGAATACGAAATACGATAAGGAAACTGTATTACATATCTGGTTTGACTGCGTATGTAATATTAAATACAGGAATACAATCTTTTTCCTTCCAGGAATGCCATGTAAGTACCATTAT
>JAQFYC010005307.1:0-14737 GCA_034694165.1 Tomocerus mixtus
GGATCGGATCGGATCGTTTGGATTTAGTAAGGCGCTGGGATCGGATCGGATCGCCAAACCTAAAAGTTCCATGTGTGGCCCAGATAACTAAACATCGTTTGTAAATACGTTTATCGTAAATAATTTTCTAATTAATAACAATAATAGGTTCTATTATGGATTGTATCTTCCGAAAATTAATAGATAATTAACTATTTTTTATTATGAATGTTTCAATAAGAGAATAAGAACAATGTTGGGATACCCTGTAGGTTGCCGGCACTTAGAGTACCCATACCTGAGCAGTTCTTTACTTTGGTGTTTGGTTAAATATTCGGGTTAGATTACATGACTTACAGTTAGTTAGCGCCGTTTCTTCTCCGAGTTCTCGGTTTGCTTATTTAACCCTCTGTGTCTTCGTCTACGTGTTTGTAACTTACTTAGGTACATAGAGTTACATGCAGCAGTACATATTACATATACGCGAAAACTATAACTTTATTGTGTTGTAAGTAAGGAATGGAAAGTTGATAGTTGATAGTTGATGTTGATGGGAAAGAGAGTGCAAAAAGATGAAGGAAGGCCAAGGGAAGCCAAGCCAAGGAAGGCATGTACGAGGAGAGATGAGATTAGAGCGTGTCGAGGCGGAAGGCAATTTTGTTCTTGGAAAGAAAAAGAAAACGTGCTGAGGTCTACTTTCTACTTTCTACTTCATTCCTTACTTTACTGTACTAGTAACTCCATAAGATTCAAAACAAGAGATGGAAAGTCAATAGGGATAGTCAACTCAACTCAACTCAACTCCACAGCATAGCATGGGGCTTCTCATAAGTAAGACTACGAACTACGACAGCTTCACTTCACTACTTATCATTAGACTGAACTGGCTTGGCTTGGCTGTCTGTGTCTGTCTGTAATGCCATGCCATGCCACACCGACTCAACTCAACTTGTCTTCTTACTCTCACTTCTTCAAGTGAAATTCTATAATTTTCTTCTTACATACATTTCAAATACATATTCCAAGGCAGAACTATATGTAAACTTATATTTTATACTTATGTGTGTGTGTATAGTTTCAGGAAGAAGTTTTGGTACTTTGGTTTGCGTGGTTTCCATCATGTGTCGGCGGGGAAAGTCTGTGGGCTCCTTTCCCTGGCACGCTATGCCACTTTAACATGAACTTTATTTTGATTGAAGACATTTAATAACGTATATTTGATAGTAGGTAGATTGAATTGCTATTATGAAGGTGCCACATTGATATACATTGCATTTCATTACTTTTCTTTCAATATATAAATTCTGGAGCATTAAAGTTTATTCAACCATTTGGTAATACCAGCAGGACAGGACACATACACATGCATGCACATATTAGTAGTACTATTTTGATAGTATAAAGTATAAACCTTGGGATTTTAATTATGAAAGTAATGTCCTAAACCAGGGTGGGACTACAATCCGTATAGACAGACGTCTTTAATTTTAGGACAGTATATGTACTTTTCTTGAGAATGAGAAAGCTACTGGCTACTATATTACATAGTATTGAATTTATCATATTTCCTTATATCTAAAGCTCTCTGGTTTTGTCTATAGTGTGTCCCATGTTAGTTTAATTAATTTGGCAATTAACTTTTGTATTTTTATTGTCGAGAATATCCTTTTAGTCTTCAGCTGTAATTGGATGAATAGTATTAATAAATGATTTTTATACCTGTTTTAATTTGATTGAATATTTTAGTAAGATGATATTTATTTCACATCGCCCTCTAAAGCACTTAAATTCAATAAATTCTTCGATTTCTGCATACTATATTCGTTAATGTTAATTATATACATTTAATTATAGTTTGATCTTTATTGGCAGTAGGTAAGTATATCAATAGTTTAAACTACGAAAGGATTTCTGATTTCTTGATGTTTTTTGCAATGGAATGCACTACGGAGTGTGGATTTACTGAATGCATTTATTTTTTGACTCCCATTTTGCCATTTGAGACGAAACAATGCCTCAGAGGAAAAGAATAGGCCAAAATATGTTACTGCTTTCTCTCCTTTCCATGCCTCAGAAAATTCAAATAAAGTTTTGAATAGGATTTGTCTGTCCATTGCATGTTGAGTGATGGATTTTCAACTGTGGAATTCGTTTACCTTTCACTTGTGCGATTGTTCGTGCCGTTGGTGTTAGCAGTGTATAAGATAAGTAATACTCATCTCCATTTACAAGGTAAAAGGTTCTCCCCTCAAGATTTGTATAGCTGAGTGATAAGTTTTGACACATGCCACTGATCTGTTCTGTTTCTGTAGAGTAATATTTCTAGTCAAAAGATAATCTCCATTTTCAGCGCGAATACTACTATACCTTTCTCTTAAGCAACCATTGGCACAGACAGATAAAGTAAGTTCCAAAGCAGAAATATTAAAAAGGGAAAGTTCTTTGGAATGTTGCAGGGAAATCTGGTATAGTCGCATTCAATTTATATTGTTATGTATGTACAACTTTACAATATAAAATAAATGGTGCCTTTAGTATATGTTTGTTGGGAGAAGTGAGAACATAAGACAAACTCACATCAGTTTAGCGTTCGAAAGAAAAGCAAAGTTTGTAAAGTGGGTTATTTTGTTAAGTAGGTACTTACATACGTATAGGGGAAAGGCAAAACTTTGTGCAAACGCATAAATCTCTTACATCGACAGATGTAGTGGAAGAATGTGAATATATTTACAATAAGTAGTCTACGCCGGTGAGGAATAGAAGATAGTTGTGGTGGGCTAATTTATAATTTGGGTTCAGGGCAGAAGCATCCAAATCTTTTAAATTGATAAACAGTCTCGGTACACAAATACACTTTAAGCAAATTATTTTGTCTGCCTAATTAATTATGGAAAGTCAGGTTGAGTAACCAATGTAGTATCACTATTTTCCTCCACACTTCCTAAAAACATAAGAACTCTTGACGACGTAAATTTTTCAGAAATCAGAGAATTGCACATCTTAATTATTGGTTTGCTTTGAATTTTAATTTATACTCCATATTTTAAAAATTGAAAAAATAATTATTTTGAAAAGAATTATTATGTAGGTCGAATAATGGAAAAATTGTTGTCTTTTACATGATGTGTATTCTTAAAAAACAGGGAAATGCGGATTTCTCCATATAACCTGGACTGCGCATGCATATGTCTTACAGATTGTTTTTCTGAGATAAATACTCTATTGGTTATTGTTTGCTTATCTACTTATTATTTTGCGGCAAAAGCAGCAAAGTTTATATTGAGTAGTTGAGTGTGAGAATGTAACTATGTACTCTACTCACTCATCCGCTAAAGATGTTGTTAGTTGGGTCGTGATCAAACTTTGGGGAAAATATCACCTCCTTATTCTATTTGTTAATAGTTAGGCTTTTGTTCTAGACGTTCAGTTCGGAAAGTTCGGATGAAAGTTGGAGTTGAAGTTGAAGGTGTGACTAACTGAAGGCGTATGCAGACAAGTACAAACACATGCTGAAAAGTATGATAAGAGTAGCAATACAAATTGAATACAGTATCTTTCAGCTGTCTATGATAATTAATTATCATACCCCTAAGAAGTCTAGTTAAGAAACAAAATTGGGCATAATGAGTTGATATGATATAAGGTACCTTTTACGACAAATACTTCGTTATTTACTCTTCATTTAATTTATTATTGCAACTTTTCCGCAAATACTTTCGGCAAAGAAAATTGTTTGACTTCCTATTTGAATTTCATGCAATATCACACTCATGAACATTATTACACTGTGTTGCATCTCCCAAACTGTGTATCAGTTCTTTGATAAATACAAAACACCCAAACAAAATCAGGGGGGTGCGTCAGTCGTAAGTAACCTGTTCACCTTGAGATCCATTAGGAAGAAACAGCAAAATATATTTCATGCAATACATTTTACATTTATGTGTAAGTAGAAGCAGTAAAATGTATTTCATTGTATACTTAATTCATTTATGTTCAATTAGAAGCAGAGTCTGACATTTCAACAACCCTTTTTAAAATATAAAAGGAACCCTTTTTGTACCCGAATTCTCCATCTTATATTAAAGGAAACCCATTAGGACCAATATTGTCCATCAAATGTAAGAGTATGACTCTTGGATGGATAATTACCATATCATTCGGTAGAAGCAGCAAAATATATTTCATAGTATACCTTGTTCACTTATGTTTCAGTGGAAGCGGTATAATACAAAACTAGCTTAAATTTTGTAGAAAAGCATAATATGAAAGTGTAGCCTTAGCATATCCATTACAAAGACATACGGAACCTTATATGCTGTATGGGTTTTATTTTTTGCCAATTTTTTCTTTTTGGCGTATGCAATACTGTATTAGCTTAATTAATATAGTGTTCTTTTTTGGTTTTAGTGATTTTTGTCTCATCATTGTCATAATCAGTTATGAATTTTGGAAAATATATTTTATCGTACCGTAGATACAGAAATAAAACCTCTAAGTTTATTTTGCTAACATAAATATCTGTAGGAATGGACTAAAGTGGATATTCATTCATAGGCAGGAATGTAATTGTGTCTAGGATACTAGGACACACATGGCCAATAGCAATGTATCAGTATAGCACTGTGGATTATTTACAATTTACCGTCTTTGACCTTGTAGGTCACTCCATTTCCATTCGGCACTCCATTCCACTAACGCAAAGTGAAGTTGTGTGTGTTGCCTACATGTTGTTATGGTTTGTGGTGAAAATATAAATGTGGAGAGTAAACTGCACTTTAATATATCAATAGACTCACAGCAGAGAGAGTAAGTAATGAGATGTCAGTGGTAATAACGAGAATAGAGCCATTTCCTCTTCTAGTGGGAATATCTCTTCAAAAGCATTTGTCAATGTTGTATTTGTATTATGGCCTGGACTCTGGACTGAGTTGAATTGAGCTAATGGCTAAAGCACATACTTCAATAGCTCTCTGGAAGTAATAGCTAATATATTAGTACTCTCATATAATATTTACTTATACTTATATACTGTAGTTCAAGAAAATAAATAGGACAATTCCTGGTATGGTATGATCTATAAAAGAAATAGCCATTTCTTCAGAGCTGCATATCTTCAACTAAATCAGTCTCGAGAGCTCAACGGGTGAAAGTAAAGAGCACTTTCTCCACTCTATAGTAAGTATCCAGTTTTATAAAAGAGAAAATGGAGAAAGAAGAAAGATGAGCATTTTATGTCCTTTGTCCTTAATTCGAATCCCCAAAGTAAAATGTATGCTACTTACAGTTACAGCGTCCTTCTGTACATCACTCACAATCAGATACATTATATGGACATACATAAATATATAGTATTATGTAACATACAGTACTACTTACCTTATACGTAAGAGGAAGAAATTTTCTATAAAGGGATGAATTATCTTTGAGTCGAGTGTTTAGGGAAAGCACTTCCATTCATTCAGTGATTTTAGCGTATTTAGCCAACTCACTCACAGTTTAGTTTCCTGTCCTGTGGTTTGGTTTGGTTTGGTTTTAGTTTAGAAATTGTCTTGAACATATTATAGTAGAGAAATATATTCTAAGAATGTTGAATACATACCCATATCTAACGTATATCTCCTTGAAATCCAAAATACTAAATTCTCGTAGGAGTGAGGAAGTAGCTTAAGGACACGACACAATGCAATGGCCTTACATAACAGATACTGCACTGCGGATTTCTCTCTTAAGAAACACAAGATGGGAAACTTAAACGCAAACCTAAAGGGAACGGCCATAAACTGCCTTCCAGAAAATATAAGCATTTGGCTAGTTCTAGTTCTGTAGGGTACTATCCTAGGTGAAATTAATTTTGTATGAGAAATTAGCAACAAAGCATTCACAAAGATATGATATGAAGACTAATTTTATTATTAAGTAATTTAATTAGGTACATAGTAAATATTTGAGTGCACATCCTAATCTAAACTAAAGATTGTACTCGTAGCTTGCATTTGTGTATACAAAATATTTGCAGATTAGGAAGCTTTACATTCATTACATATTTACTTAGAATACCTTAGGGAAGCTAAATAATTGAATAACATTGTATGCAGAAGATCTAGTTTTGGCTCCTTATGTAATGTCGATTGATGTTTTTGGTAAATAATTGCACGGGTTAGTAATGTTTGCATTTTATTTTGATTTCCAGATAATGTTTACAGAAGAAGATGTAAAATTCTACTTGGCTGAACTTGCTCTGGCATTGGATCATTTACATGGTATTGGAATCATTTACCGTGACCTGAAACCAGAAAAGTAAGCATTACTAATTTAATTAGAAACCTTTCGTATAGAATTCAAAATCAATTGCGTTTCTCCTGTAAGCAAATGCCCAATAGGTTATACAAGTATAAAATATGTACAGAATGCAGAATAAGTGTATCTAAATAATAGTATTTAGCAAAGTTTTACTATAATAATAATGTACTGAAGAAAGGTATAAATGTAGATACATAATAGGCACAGCTTTTTGTGGAATTTTAGCAGTAAACACTACTTTCAAATAATTTGTTGTATATAAATATAACTGTAGCCGTAGCTCATAATCAAATGTCAGCACTTAAGTGAAAATGATTCCTTCTCATGGGAGACAAACTTTGTCTGCGCCAGTCTAACAACACGTATTCCGCATCTTTCACTATCAAAATATCAACAAGTTAGAAAAAATACCAAAAGATATTTCCTTCTACAACTTTCATTTGAGGTCTTGGAATTTGTAATGATAAATGGAATTTTTTAACTTACTACTTGCAAGGAAGACAAAGCGACAACCGTAATACGAAACCTGTTGGCTTAAACTGTTGATTTCATTTTTCTTCATTCTTAAGTTCCTAGAATTCTCAGGTGTCACCGTAGGCTCGCTCAACTACTTGAGTGAAGTATAAGGTACATTGCACCCTGATATGCATGGTTGAGTAACATAGAAGTGTCAATTGTAGAAAAATTTATGGACAAGGAGATTTGCATAGCAGGTATCTTTTACAAGTGTTTATATTTGTAGATACAGATATGTAGATTGTAAATTCTAGAATAAGAAATGTAATGCCAGTGTCCTATAACAGTTTATATTTTAATACTGAAATTGAGCATGTAGTAAAATATTTTGAGATTTAAGACACCTTTTTCATTTTTGCATATGTACTTGTTAGGTAAATACCTAAAGAGAAAGTTTGTTGGCTTATTTATAAGGATATTACACGGTGAAAATTTACGATAATTTAATAACACACGTTTACATGCATTATGCATGGTAGGCGCTAGAACAATCGCAAGATTTGCTTATGTTTTCTCTCCAGTAAAAGTAAATAGTTGTTTAGGTAAAAATTACACGGATCTTCTACATAGTGCATACCGTAGTAAAATCGCTCATGACTGGAATTCGCAATTTAATGTAAGTATACCTGTATATCTACTCCAAGAATTAGAATCTGTATAGATGAAATCTCAGTTCTTGTACAGAAATATTCAGAAACAAAGAATTTTTATGTATCATCAACCTGGGAGTTCTTCCGACTACTTTTCCATGTTCTATTATTTCACTGAACGTGATGTAAGACGCTTTCCTATCTTTACGCAACACGTACAATACGTTTTTCTCATAAGAATTCGTTGAGTGTGCATAACCTACATTTACATTAAATTTAGAAGAAGAAATGAGGGTAAGATAAGTTTTAATATCTCATGTCGGAAGCGGAAGACCCAAAGGAAAAGGAGTCGAGGAGAGATTCTTTATATTGTGTGTACGTTTTTCTTCCTTCTCAATGCAAGTTGTACAATGGACTTTAGAATCTCCTATTTTTATAACCTTTATATACAAAGTAGGTTTACTTTAGCCAAGTTATTCAAAAGTTGCCTATAGGCCTGTTTTTATTTACTTTTTCTAGTTTTCCAGATTTCATTTGTAATATTACGTCAAAAGATTGCTGCACAACCAGCAGATTCAACTTAAGTGTTTACATAGTACTACAAAAATGCGTATGCTATATATAAACTACTTAAGTAATAGTACATACATAAATTTATTTAAATAACCATTTAGCATAGGATGTAAGGTTTTTTGTTTCTTAGGAAGTTGGTATATAAACAAAGTATACAAGGTATGGGCAAGTATTAAGGTGAAATAATATTTCCCTTCACAGTAATACTGGGAAAAGACTTGGGAACCAACACGTGTTATTTTAATATGCAAAACGCAATTACTTTGCCTAATTGTCCGCATGGTAATCAATTAAATGAACCATGTCCTTAAAGGACCTTGTTACATAAACGCCCTAAGGTGTGCATGTTAAATGAATTCTATTCTAGCCAACCATTTATAAGTATATCTCTACTCCGGGAATTTATCTCTAATTCCTTCCAATCCAAACTTGAGTGCTTCTTTTGTGGTTGTGTAATAACCGTAATAGCGTAATCGTAATCGTAATGGAATAAAATACAGACGACTTAGGCAAAATGAATTTATTCAAACGTAGTAAACAGATGTTCCGTAATTAAGAAAGGTGAGTGAATGTGAAAGCTAATTAAGTAATCACCCGCTGAGCAGTAAACCTACTTGAATTTGAGAAAGTATATTTACTATATGAACCTTGTCTTAATAGCTGTCAATACATATTTTATTTATACTTATACTTTATAGGTATTCTAAATAGTATGCCACATCAGAATGAATCATGAAACATATTTGTGTAAAGGAAATGTTAATGAAGAAAGACAGTAGAGCAATATTTCTAGTTTGCAATTACTAAATAGGTACTACAGTTAATTACTACATCCTTTCTCTGAACTGCTGTAGGGTAAATGTAATTGGCAAGCTAAAACTTTAGCTCTGAGTTGTAAATTGTCCAATGTCCTTATTATTATTTTTGACATCAGTGGTTTTAACTGGAAACTGTAACGTGATACACGAAATTAAAAAATCAAGGAATCAAAGATCAGGAAAAATCTGATGTATCTGGTTATCCTATAATTATAAGAAAATTGCTGGAGCCGTATACATTGTTATCGACGTTTGTATATGGAATAAATGCAAATCAATAATAATACAGATAATAATTAATTTTCTAAAACCTACAGGAATTAATTGAGTTTCATACTGAGAACTAGATTCTGCATGAACACCTACTTTATTATCTACGCATTAGTTCGGTGAAGGTTACATACAACATTTATTAATTATTAATCTTGTTTGTATTGTTTAGCATTCTGCTGGACTCAGATGGCCACATCTCCCTAACGGATTTTGGACTGAGCAAACAACCTTTAGATGAAGAGAAAGCCTATTCATTTTGTGGAACGGTGGAATACATGGCACCGGAGGTTGTAAATCGTAAAGGTCATTCCTATGTGGCGGATTGGTGGTCTTTTGGTGTTTTAATGGTGAGATTACTTAACTTGTTTATTTATCTATACTTGCTCTTCTTAAGGGAATCACAATAAGAAAATCTATATCAACTTACTTATTAAGAAGAAAAGTTTCGAGTCTCGATTGTATAAGCGAACAAAATTCAGTGAAAATTTCGTACATTTGATGAACAATTTTCTCCTACATATATTTTATTTATTTTTCCTTTCTCAAAAATTCTGGGTATCGGGCTAGAGAAAGTTGTGAAGAAAGTTGGAGAAGGGTAATTCAATTGCACATTTCCTCTATTTGTCCTCAAAAGTATAAAACTTAGAATATATGTATGTAGTAATGAATAACAACGTTAAATATGTAAATTGTTGACATTCTATGTGCAATATGCATAGAAAAATGTCATCTTAAGAATGGTTGAAATGGCAGTCAATTTGCAAAGTACTTACGTTTTTATTTATGAACATGGGGTGAGTAGTAGACAGCAAAAGAAGATAAAACTTGCCAGATCCTCTTAATCATGATCCATCAACTTGAAAGTCCTTCTCTTGGGTGCATCAATAATAGCAATCTTACAATAAGTAAAGTAATATCTTGCATCTTTCTACAATTTTATGGCAAAATGTTACAGTTAAAAAAAATTCTTCTTGTATTTCTAAGTGCCTTTCCAACTGTAACTGACATTAATAATGTAATAGCTTTTAAAAAGTTATTTTAAATTACAATGTTATTGATCTGATCAGATCTCATTCTTAGCAGTATTATTTAAATACAATTGAGTTTTCAAAGATACTGAATGGTATAGCTTTGTGGAACAAGCCGCTGTTACTTAGTTGCTTCATAAGACAAATATTATAAGTACCCTGTAACACATTTACTGCTGGAGGATTATTGCAACCAGGCTATTCATTTAATGCGGACAATGTATCAACAGAGCGGATCTCGCTTCGCTATTCAATTTTCTCCTTCTAAACTACTCGCCACTTTCATATTAACACGACATGTCTTTCATGACAGTGATGGATTTTGTGTATTCAGGAGAACAAAATATAATCTCATTTATGTGCTTATGCAAGATCGATTCCAGAAATAGGCTAGCTATGATAGTAGTTTATTTAGATTGAGATATCTTCATGCACCACACTTTCTGATAAATAGAAAAGGTTTCAATGAAATAGTAAAAACATTTTTCTTTATATTTTCTTCTGGCAAAAGTATTTGTGCAAAAGTATCTGTAGTTTGCAAATATTTTTTCATTAGTTCTAAACTAATTTAGCAAACTCCTCTCTTTCCTCAAGGAAAAAAAACCTTTTTAACCTTTTGTTTTAACCCTGCCTAACTAAAAATTTAAATTCTTACTGTTTTAGTATTTCAAAAACACCATATTCGCATTTTGAAAGGATACAAACAAGTCTTTAGTGATATTGTCGATCTTTCACGAACCAGTAGCAATTGTGTATCTAAAGCAATATTTGCCTATTTTGTGTAATTAGTTTTTCTGCAGGGAAGATTTGTCATTTATTAAACAGGACCCAGCCAGACAGACTCTCGTTGTGCAAATAAGCTGCAGCTGCAGGCTTTATCTTTAAAAAAGATTTTCTTCTCACAAATATAATATAACATAAAAGTGCTGATAGCAGAGTCTAAAAAATTAAAAGTGGCTGAAACGTTACCTACTACCAACACATCATATATTTTAATTACTTCGCTTTAAATATAACAGCGGAATTTATATATTTCATTTTATCACGTTTTGGAAACAAATAGAAAAGATCCAGTTGCAAATATTCGTCGCACTTTGCAATACGTATGTAGAGCAATGTGCATAGACAAACAATGAGATATGCTATGCTAACTACCTCTATAATTATGGGGGTTTTGTTGTAAGCTTAATATGTAGTGCATTGATAAGAAGTTTTGTATCCTTTTTGCAACACTGCACTGCAGTATTTCATTCCATATAAAGGGCTTCGCAATTATGTCCCACGACCCAACCGAAACGGCCTGCGGGTAATCATGTCCCATTGTAGAGATAGTTAATCTTTAGCAATGTAATTGCTAAAATCCTACTCCTATAAAAATAGATAAAACTCATGATGAACATTTGAAATGTTTGCAAGTTGCATCACAATTGGAGCTTAAGCTGGAACTCTATACTTTGTATTTAGTTGTGTAGATACCTGTTATACATATAAAAATTGTATTTTTGACTGGAATTTAATATGTCGACATAAGGAAAGCCGAGACGAGGAAACTCCTTTATCCTCACGTGCTAAAGCAAACTAGAACTTTCTAGTTTCTGTACTATAGGTAGTAGTAAAGCTACTTTAGCTGTAACTATTGCAATACTTATACAGATGTTGAAGAATTTTTTAATTTGTGCCTTTGTGAATATCCTGCTACCGCCATATTCTGTATATCCCTATATACTATGTGTAGTTGCGTTTAGGTAAGCGGAGATTGTTTATTACTCAACTACTCATATGTAGCTAGGTTTTGGCTAAATGGGATTTAATATTCCTCTTTGATGGTTTCCTGGAAAGTGGTAAAGGATTAATTTCTTCAAATAAAATCACTTAGGTTAATGAAATTAACTTTATACCAAACCTGCAGGATACAAGAGCGACGTACATTTATATTTTTAAAGGAAAAAGTAATTCGGTAATCGTAGAGTGAGGAAAAATGTATTCCCAAAAGAATCTCAGGAATCAATTACCTGTAATAAGATCACCTATTCCACGAACCAACTAATTGTTCATTATTTAATGCTATTATCCTATGGACAATAGTAATTAAGTTTATTGTGATGATAATTGGTAATTGATAAGTTATGTTATTTAGTTATTTCAGTAGTTAATTGAAGTTTTGTGGAAATTAATTGATTTGTATTGATTTGATTGTAGTTTGAGATGTTGACGGGTTCATTGCCATTCCAAGGAGCAAACAGAAAAGAGACGATGGTTCAGATACTCAAAGCCAAACTGGGGATGCCACAATTCCTTTCGGCGGAAGCACAGTCCCTTCTCAGAGCCTTGTTCAAACGAAATCCAGCCAACCGACTTGGAGCAGGTAAGTTAATTTTGGATTGAGTTCAGTTTGACTAGATGAGATTGAATTGGATTCAGTGTCCGGAAAATCCTTTTTTACCGCAAAATCCGTTCTGTTCTTTATGTACTTTATATTATTTACTATTTACGATCCTCCCACGTTGTTTCCACTTTCTTTCTTTGGATTTATATCCAATAAGGGTTGGTAGTTGGTGGACCATTTATTTGTATACTTTTACTTACTACTTTCGAATTTTATTTGTAGACTTTTATACTTGTTACAAGAATGCTATACCAGAACCGGAAAATCGAGTTTACTTGTTTAATTAAGATTGGATTTTCTCTTTTCAAACTGACTCTTTTCAAATGACAAATATAATCCTATTTCTCTGCTTTTGATGATTTGAAAAGAAAATTTGATTGTTATTCAATTATGATTGGGATTTAGGTGGAGTGGATGAAATCAAAACACATTGTTTCTTCGCCACAATCGACTGGGAAAAATTGTACAAGAAAGAAGTAGTTCCTCCATTTAAGCCAGCAGTTTCTCGGGCCGACGATGCATTTTATTTCGATTCCGAATTCACTTCTCGTACGCCCAAAGGTTCGTTTTTCGGTACGTACTTTGCTGGACTAACGCAACTCATGCTGATATGCCATGCAAAGTAGTATTCTAACAAAATAACTTAGTTTTTTATAACAAAACAAAATAATTTCGTATTTAATTCTTATTTATACACTTACATTGTATTTAATTGTATCTCAATGTTCTTTTTCTGCTAAAATCAATGTATAAGCTTATCTTATACCCCGTGTCTTGAATTAGTTGAGGTAACTTAATAGTAGTGTGTTAGGGTTAGTGTCCTTGATAATGAAATTCGACATTTTGTGTAGTGGGCGAATGAATACTGAGGGAAAGGTTAAATACCGATCCTATACTGCACAAAAGCCATTAAGTTGCTTTAGTTGAAATAGTAACACAATAAGTTTCGTAAGTCTGGAAACATTGATTAAACAATAATGTATAATCTTTGACTTTCTCCATTGAAATGAGTTGAGTCACACTCTAAACTGTAACTACAAATCTTCGTCTTCAAAAATTCTTAATTTCCATTAAATACGAATCAGAGCATTAGAAATATTTAGGGAAACAAATGAGATTTGTCATTTGTGCGTGCAAGATGGAATTTATTTACATTGAGGATTTATCTACACGACGAACAAAATATTTTTGTAAATAATTGAGAAATTAAATGGAGAAAGTAGGAGAAAGCTTCCGCATTGTTTGCCAATGTGTCCAGACTTATGAAATGTGGTGTACTTACTATTTGTGACTATTAGGTATACTGTGCAGGTATTTGTATTATAGTTATGTCCATGGGACTCTTTTGTATTCTTTCTTTCTATCAAGGTTCATTTGCACGTATAATATGCAATATGCATGTGCATCGTATATGTACATGCAATGTAATTGTTATGGAAGACAGGATTTCTGTAACGATGCTTGAAACTATTGTGCAGTGTAGTTGAAAGAGAGAGTTGAGGTAGTGGATAAAAATAAGAAAATTCAACTTGGCATACCATACGAGAGCTATTCTGTATTCTGGACTAGATTAAGAGTCCAGTTGAGTCAGACCAGACAACGCCTACTATTTTTACAGAGAATCGTAGGCGGAAGCATGACGGCATGACTAAGAGCCAGAAAAAGATGCATTGGTTGGATTGGATTTGGTTAGTTAGCTCTCTATCGAGCAATTCGAAATCTAGTGGGCATTCCGTTTTCCGAGATTTCTTTAAGCTGAGTTATTTAAAAATAAATTTTCAATCCTTTTAATCTGCATTCAGGAGGGGGATGGACAGTCTGCGTGTGTGCTTATCGTTAGCGTTAGAATTGATAGCATTGTTGTATAAAGGTGCTGTATAGTAAATATATGATACAATATAGTATGGTGTATAGTATACAGTATAGTGCTTACAATTGGAAAGTAAAGATGTTGAAGAAGCTCTAAGGACAAGTAGGTAAATACTTTTAGGAAGAAGAGTCTATTTACAAAGAAAGTTTTGCCAATAGTTGCCTATGTATTCACCAATTCCCTTCTTCTCAGACACAAATATTTACCCAGTGAACTAATTTACATTTCTTATGATGATTGTGGTGAGTTGGGAAATGGAAACTGCGTCTTTAGATGCTGAGAATTGTAAAATAACAAATAAATCTTTCTTACAATGGTTACAGTTACATTAAGGGGGACTCGATGGGTAGCACGGATAGGAGAACGGGTCACCAGTACAAGTTAGACAAAAATGGGTCACA
>JAQFYC010005308.1:0-14734 GCA_034694165.1 Tomocerus mixtus
CGGACGCACGGACGGACGCACGGACAGACATTGCGATTACATAAGCCAGCCTCGCACACTCGGGCGGGCTAAAAGTGCACTATGTACGATCGTTCATATAGATTATGATCTATAGGCGAGAGATATAGGAAAAAAATAAGCAAAATGAACAAAGTAAACTGCAGATAAAAATGTGATTTTAACTTTTCGAGTGCCAGCTCATTGAAGATTCCATTTATTAAGATGTTTTTGATTTCGACTTTGATTTGAGTATATAGAGCGTACGTACTGGTACATACCGTAATAATAGTACAGTACAATACTATTAGATTGTCATTATATTTCTAGTAGGTATGTAGTAAATTTAGTAGTCGGTTCCCTGAAATATGGAGAAACATTTTGGTGGTTGTCAGTAATTAAGTGTTTAGTCGAATTTAGTAAAATGAAATATGTAATACCTATAGTGAATAATAATATCTTGATAATAATATTATTTAACTAAAGACTAAAACTTATAATTACGTAACGTACGTTCTTGAGATACGCGTACTGTACTTAGGAAGATTACAGAATGTAATACTAATGTGACTACTAGAGATACAGGAAAAGGAGGAGAAAGTTACAGTATCAATCAAAAATTAGTCAAGTTAAAGTAAACTAATAGATTATTTTAAATTTTATTGTGATAAAAATGGGTGGAGGAGAATGAATGGATTGGGAATTAAATTACCTAATTATTTTTATCACAATTACCTACCTACGTAACTTAAAATATCAATATATTCGATGCTAACAAAGGTAAAAATGTGGATAGAAGGATATAATGGGATTATGGTATAAATTGTTATGGATTTTTTACATTTGTTCATAACGTTCAATTAATGTACCTTATTTACTAAAATGTACCTTTCTCTTATAATACTATAATTTTGGACGAGTACTTCCATTCCTGATTGAAATGAAAATCCCTTTTTGCTAATAATATTAATTCTTTATGCTAGTTCGGGTCAAGTTTGGTAATTATTTAATAACGACTTTCTCTAAAGTGAAAGTCTACTTTCACCCATTGTGCCCACCTGTAGACCAACCTTAGGGTTGTCAATTAAAGTGAATCAATTTTCATTCTTTTTATTTGAATTTTCTGCCTCGTAATTGTTAACTGAACTAAAAGCAAAATATATCGTAGAACAATTAGTCTGTGCATCAGTTAGATTATAAATCGCTAAAAGAAAAATGAAAGTCGAAGTATGTAGGGTATGAAGATAATTAACACTGAAGAAGATTATAAACATTATTGCTGTGGTGTGTTGTAAAGTTGTAATTGTATTGTAATTGCATCGTGTCGTGTCGTTTCATGTGATGTCATATGATAAAGTTCATCTTGACAATATTTCGACCGAAAAGACAAAGAGAAAGAATGTGTTGAAGCGTAAGTAATACTTATTGTACCTATTTTGTTGCATTTCACCTAATGTAAATATCTACATCCTTGCTTGTCCTGAAAAACACCCACCTGTTATAAATGTATGTTAGTATCAAATTTTTTCGCAGATTAGGTTAATTACGTTTAAAACAATGCCTCTAACTCAACTCATGTGTAGTAAATAGCGTTAAAAAATTAGGAATGCACGCTTTAATGGAAATTAGTTCATGGAAAAATTAATTAGCGTTTATATTCTCAGTTTTGCAATAGTTTTGTTGAGCTTTAGATTAACAATCAACCATTGCTCATGCTGTCAATCTGTACAATAATAATAAGCTGCCAACTGCAGAAAAACACCCAAAAGTACGTGACGTAGTACTTTTTTAATAGAATAATTGGGCATACAGTATGTGAAGTAAATATGGAATGATTTGTCTTCTTTTAAAGAGAAAAACACGAAACTTTCACAAATACCTTCATTGTAAGTCCATATTGTCTTGACGTATGCTACAGGTATACTACAACTTCAAAGTAGATTTCTCATGAAAAATTCCCTTACTAGTCAGCTTAGTTAATTAAATAATTAACTTCTCGTTATACATATTTATCCTCATGTAAAAGTTAATTACACTATTAATTAAATTATGTAATGTGCCCTATTATCTATACCTCAATGACTTGACTAATCTATGCAATGGATTGTAAAATTATAATTCATAATGAAGACAAGTTAAAACAATAATTACTATAATTAACTATATTATGTAATTTGTGGAAGTTATTTAAATATTAATGATTAAGTCTAAACAAAACATACAGTAGACAAATTACAAACAAATTATCAACAAGAGGGAATCCGTTATTCCACAGAGACTTATAACAAAATACACATTTCTTATGCCTTTAATCAACCTTTGCCTGAAATTGTGGAAAGCAAGGCAGTTAACTGATTTCTTACGTACTACATAATTAAAATTAATTACTTAAATATCAACAATAAATTAATTAATTGTACTTTGATTGATCTGGTATAGGTTTCCTTAGCTTAATTGCTCATTAATATGTTTAGGAGGATGGAGTTACTTCTGTATACTCTTAAAAGTAGATAACTGCGTAAAATAATTGTTGGGAAGATAAGTACATAGACGATTTAAAAGAGTGTAAATTGTAATTTTTTTTTGAAGAGAACTAAGTAATTAGTAGAACGAACGAACGTAACGTTTAAGAATGAGAAGATTGAGATCAATGAAATATAAACCGGAGTAAAAGTAAAATGAGTGAAAGTAATACATATATGTAGAGAAAGTGAAATATGAAAATACTAATGTTTATTGTACTCTAATCTAGTGTAATGTAATGAATGGAAATGAAACAATTATTGTAAAGTGTATAATTGCTAAAGATCTTTTGGTTAAAAATTAAAAATTCTATGCTATGCAATGAATATGTAAATATTTTACTTGAAATATGTATAACAACAGTTTCCGTTTAAGATTTGAATGCTTGTGGGTGTGGGTTAAATAGTTAAAAGTAATTATATAGTTATTAGCGACGACTACTCGGATAAGATTATAATGTTGGATGTAACTGTTCATAATTCTACTAAAGTGATCAATTTTTGTCGTTTCGTGGGTACGCGTAATTTAAAGTATAAATAAACTAATGTTGTTGGCAATTGTTGCAAAATCACACTACCTTGGTCCTCGACAAATTAATTTTTCATGAAGCCTTTACAGATTTGTGTGTTGGCGTTCGTGGGAGGTTTCCTAAGGCTCGAACGTAAAATACACACACGTCGTATTTGCATATGAATAATCTACCAACTTACCAACTACCGATGTAGTATTTATTTTTGATGGATTTCTAGGTAGTTGGTTGCACAAATTACATTTGCACAACTAATTAATTAATCATACGTGTAGTTTAGAATGTGAAAGCAATGCATTAGGTAATGAAGCTTAAACTGTTCAATCCATAGATAGAGTAGAATGATAAATAATAATGAAGCTTCATTTGTTTGGCAATTAACATGGTTTTATATTGGACGTAATTAGGTTGCATATTATGTTGCTGTTAGAAGTAGTGTGCAATCGTGTAAGCTTACATTCATGAAATGATTCGTGTTCCTAAAGTACTTAAAATGTGATCTCATTACTTTGCTGGCTCTGATATGGCTATGCTATACATACTGCATGTGTTTGCAGTATTTCGGTGGTCTGGTCTGGTTCGGGTTGAATTGGTTTCCGCTTTCATGCATAGCATATCAAAGCTCTTCTCCTCATTCCTTAATTAACACTGTATTCAATTAATGACAAATAGCACATAGTGTGTGGGAGCATTGACTTTTTTTACTATACTATATATATTCTACTATCAAATACTTATATATTAGAAGCACAGATATATAAGTAATACCTATGTATATATAAGATCTTGTTGGTAATACTCTAGTGTTTATATATCTTCGCTGGAGATTTGTAGATCTGCATTGGTTGCATAATAGAACTGCTGGATATTAGATTGCTATCTACAGGGGGGCCTTAAAACAACAGTCGTTGTAGGAGAAAGTTCAAATTTTTTAATATGCATTTTATAAGAAATTTTAAGGCATTTTTTGTTCATTTTAAGGGAAAGCATTTTTTTAAAACTTAAATAACGATAATACTCAAATATGTTGCCAGAAATTATCCAGCGACAATACTTAGAACATGAACACTTTTTCATATGCAGCAGTTGAAATACAAATACAAAGTTTATTCAATGGTATAGTATAATATAAGGTTGGGATTGTTAGAAAATACAAATAGTAGAAGAGAAAACTCGTATTTACTTCCTATAATCACTGATTTCTGTGTGGGCGTGTATATTTGTTTGCCCATAGTATTAAAACATAATGCTTTTTTGACGTTGCAGAGCGACATTGTCGAAAAACATCATAAAAAGGATTAGAATACGAGTCGAGAAGGACTATTAAGAATTGCTTGAATAATTCTATTTGTCGTTTTCAAAGAGCTTATAGGCCTTTAAATTTTGTTGCACATTTATGAGACTTAACATGTACTTATGCTATGCTATTCTATGTTAACGTGCATTTGAATTGCATACAAATTAAAGTCCAACGTAAATATCTTGAAACCCTAATAAAAGCATAATAGATAATCAATATTCATTCTTACTTAGTAAGTTTCGGAATACTATAGCCAATTCAGAAGAAAATAGTATTATTCAATTTGCAGTAAATACTCATTAACCTACATATAAACACTTTAAATGCAAATATGATGCTCCTTGACCTGATTTGATTTAATGCATGAAAGAGATGATGAGTGTAGCATATCGTCGCTTTTATATGAGTAAAGACCAAGACAGATTTTTGAATAAAATATGAAAGAGCCAAAACACGTATTTCCATAGATTGATGTAGACCAAAACATTAGCATAGGTAACGATCCTATATTTCGCATGTCATATGACTTAGCCGTTTCGCAATGACTACACAAATATGTGTTGCCTCTTTCACTTTCTATTTAGAAACGCAACTATATTCTTTTCCCATTTATAGGTGACGATATGTCAATTGTACATACACTTGTAAGGATTAGTTTTGCTGCTCACTATAAGTTTATGTTTGTCCCGCATCGTATTATTATTATTCAAGTATTTAATTCTTTGGTTTTCTTCAAGAAACTTGTTCCTAATAATTGGATACACCTGTCAATGCCTTCAATACCATCCTGGTATTAATAAATGCGAAAATAATCATAAATCATGCCATTTGTCATGAATTAGTACTTAAGAATCTCTTTCGCTTTATGTGCAAGTACAACGATTCCTGGACAAGAACGGATTACTTTGGCATGTATTCCTAACCCGGAGTATATGTAGTGGTGAATAACTAGTTCTGTGCATGTACATTGAATTAAATTCTACATTATTTTATATGTATACCTTTTAATTAGCAAACTGGACAGTTTGAAGGTTGTCTGTTCAGCAAACTGTATCCAGTGTGCACGCGCCATTAAAAGTTAATCAAGTATGATTGTGGAGATTGAGAAACTGTGCTTTCATTTCGCTATACAACTAGGTATGCAAAAATATACCCTAATAGCAAGTCATAGTACCAATCCAGGATACACACGCGTACCCGGATACTTAAGTATTAGAAACTTTCACTTACCTGTTTTAGTTGAGATTTCCAATCTTTGAATGGGCTTTGTTTGCTTGTAGTATTATTATTAAACGTGACTTATTTAAACGTGACACAGTTAAAGCCATATAAATGCCTATCTTTTGTTAAAGAGACTTGAAGACTTTGGAATAATAGCTATTATGTTGCTGGCAACATACTAACAATGCTAGTAGACTTTGCATGAAGAAAGTTTACTTGGCTATTTATTTTATGGAGAAAGGCTATTTTTAGAACGAATTTTTTTATCGTGCTTCTTATTACCTTATGATAATCTTTCTTCAATTACTACTATAACTATTAGCATTAAAAATCATGCCTTGGTTTGCTCCCCAAAATATCTTGTTGGGGAATTAGTCATCATAATATTTTACTACTTATATTAGCCGATCATTGTAATCTCCATTAGTGAAATACGCTTCAAACGATGAAAGTATAGTGATTAGAGTATCTATGCGCAGTAGAATATTGTATAGTGTGAATTCAGGAGTTCCAGGCAAGGATCTACGTAATATAAATATTATAGAAATATATTCGAGTAGAAGAAATAATAGTCAAGGTATTTTATTTCAAAAAAATCATTTTAAATCATCACAAATATAAATATTTAACGAAAAATACATTTCCACAATAATTGAAATCTTCATTTCATATTCATTTTCTATGATACTGAGACTCCACAATGAAACTACTTTATTTCTAATTAATTGACAGAATATTTTGGCATTACAATTACATTACATAGATTTTACAGTCAGATATTTAAGTACAGCTGTATTTTATTCAAGAGTGCTATGATTTTATCGTTAGTATCAATAATACTGATTTTTATTGAATAATTACTACTAAAACTTTATCATTTACGCTGTACACTAATACTAATCTCCTAAGGTACTTACAATCACATCACAAAATACATGTATAGGGGTACCAAGAAATATAGAATGACAATGTGTAAGCTAAAAGTATAAGCATTCACAAATAATAAGGATTAACACGAAAACCTATGCGGAATTGGCTAAATATTGCATTGATGTGAATAATGTCATTCAATAATGCATTTTTTTCACTATAAGTACTACTACTGTATAGATAGGATTTTTACATTTATTTTATCATTAGTTAATGTTACTCCGAACCTTTCTATCTTTTTTAATGTCACCTGTGGTACATAATAGCATCGTAAATCGATAAATTAATTGGTAGGAGGAAGTTACAGTTACATACAGGTACTACATCCATGTTAGGCTTAAAGTAATATTAAATAGGTAGATACGATACAACTGCCCACCCATTACATTTGATAGAATAATTGAATTGCATTCAAAATACAATACATACTTTCGCTCTATCTCCAATCTATTAAGTACTATAAGTAATTAGGTATATATTCGTAAATGGAGTGTGACAAGTCATGCACAGCACAACCTAGATGCTTAATTAACTACAACTAGGTACTATAAGTAGTAATACATTTGAATGATGTCACATCATATAATTTCACAATAACTAATCAAAATCAATTAAAGCAATTAACTTTGCTTTGGGAATACCATAAAAATGGGACGAGGAACAGGAACACTGAAAATATTTTACGCAATTAAAGACTTTATACATAATTGGCATAAAATTCTACTTCTCATGTAAGGAGATATTGAGATATACCTACAGCATGCACGCAGACCATGTACACTCTCTGTTGTAGTAATCTGTAGTCTTCCAGGGAGAATGTTAATAATAATTATCTTTTAATACTGTATACCAGACCAGATTTGATATCAATGTAATGTGTTTGGTTTTGAAGAATGCATTTAACGCCCACGACGACGACGTCCCAATCCTAAGTTAGTGTAGAGCCAGGAAGGGTTATAATTATGAGCTCTTCTCAAATAGTTTTCTTGTCCTGATGGCTGGCGAACAAAACTGCGGACATGGCTTATGCGCCCATTTACCCCCACAATAGGAGCAGATTGAAATCCATTCATATGTGACGCCGTCAATCTACTATGAATCGGATCTATAAATAGGTACAGAGGCAAAATAAATTAAATATCCCGTCTCTTATTTCTCGATTCTCTCAAAGGGAACATAGAAATTAAAGGTACCAAATGTGTCCGGTTTTCCATAATCATTTCCAGGGTCGTATCGATCTTCCATTTCTCCGAAATCCCCTCCACCTGAGATGGTTCCATCTTCACCCTCCCTTTCTATGCCTTCGTCTTGTTGTAATGCTTCTAAGTTGTCTCTTAGGTGCTCAAAGAATTTCGGCATATTGCTCAGAACTCCTGTTTATTTATACAACATGGTTTTGTTAGGCTCTACTATATAGTTCTGCATGTATTGAATAAAGAAATTCGAGGATTGTATAGATAAGTAGCTATTTAGCACTCTATTTAGTAGAAATCTTTGGACTTTCTCTACTTACGTAATTATAGGTAATGAGTTAGCTTCAGAGGCTTTGTTTTTCCTTAAATACAGGGTTTTACCTATCTTATTAACTATAATGGGTACTAACAATGTAATTCGACTTAACTGAGCTCTACTTATTTACTTGCTGTATATTATTGTTAAGTTAGCGGGCATCTATATGAGAAATACAGTTAGAGTAAATAGAAACTAGCCAAAAAGCAAATAAGATTGACCTTCACGGCTAACAAGTTTGCTAGATTTTCTGCGAAGCAAATCCTTACTATTGTTAAGACACTTAAAGAGTCACTGCAGTAGTAGAGCTGGTAGAATGGTTTTATAAATTCAATTGCTTTACACAAACACAATTAGTGAAATCTATAATGTATTGTAAAATTTGGATTTATTAATTAACTTAATGCAACTGAATGAGTTAATTGTATTTTATATTCTTTGTAGTTGAGGGCTCGTTATGTACAATCATTAATATTAGCTTAACTACTGATTTGTTTTTCTTCGAGTGAGGCGCCTTTACTCCTACTATTTTATGAATGTACAGTAATGATGGTGTAAACACAATTATTTTGAGAAATGTGGATTTGCCGACACTAGGACACAGTCAGTAATAATAATATGCTCCTAAATGCAAATAATAGCTCACAGAAACGGAATGCAATACATAAAAACAACAATAATAAGATAATAAGAATCAAATTAGCATAATAATGACCCATTTCTTACAAAGTGAAAGCTGAGATCGTTAATTTTTCTTTTTATCTACATAGTAGCAGACAGAGTATGACTCCATTAGTGAAGAACAAAAGATGTAAATGATTTCAGATAATTATAACGAGCTTGTCCTTATTTATTTTGTTTTTTTAGCTATTTTCCTCAGCCCACGTATTCCACCTTTGACATACATAATTGAATTCCACAAATACCTACCTATCTATGTAAGCAAGATATATACTTTCCTAAGAATCATTGATTGGACCTATTTTAACATTCATCCATTTTTATGTTAATTTTAAAAAAAAAAGAATATCATTGTATTTTTATTTTTTGAATCCTTGCATGCATTTTAGATTTAAAACTGCTCTAAATACCGATATTCACAAATGCTAAGCTTATTTGCAAAATTTCTATATGCTTTCTCCTACTTTCTCTAGGTGAGAGTATTTATCGAACTACATATGAAAATTGTTTCATGAATGCTCGAGATGTTCCACCAGGTTTGCTTTGTTTCCTTATATTTCTGCCATCCTGTACTTATGTTGATCGAAATGTTCAAAATTCTCAAAATATTTTGGCAAATTGCAGACCAACAATATTAACATTCAGCTCTTTATCATAACCTTTCATCTTGTATTGGCAATATGCAGAATAATACTTTGGTAATTGAAGGTAAACCGAAAACGGTGAAATAAAGATAATATGAATAGGCAATGCTTGTATAGTATACTTTTACTTAGGTAACATACAGTACAGACCTGACGGTTGAAATACAATTGAAAAATTTAAATAATTTATTCTTTTATATCCAGTGTGAATCCCAAATTACCTTACTCGCTATGATAATAGTAGAATAATCAACTGAATTAATGCGTTTTGAAGGTATTGTGCCGCTGGGCAGAAGTATAGACAGAACAGATGGAATCTCATAATCAGTATGGATTTTGGGATACCGATTTCAACAACTTCTTTGTATTTTGCATGCTAATTGTGTATTTTTAATGTGGCTAAGGCTAAACACTAATTTTAATGCGCCCGGTAATTTATGCCCTTCGTTAATTTTTACTTGCTTTCTGAAATTAGATTTAACTGCATAAACATTAAAAGAAAATTTTGCTTACTGGAGCTGAGAAATGGAATATACGTTGGGGACTCATTGTCCAGGTCTTCATTGTCACTTTCCCCAGGATGCATGTCAGCAATTTTCCCAGCATCCTTCAGTTGGTCTAAATGGTTTTGGCTCAAGGAGGGTTTAATGTGAGGGTCCCCTGTTTCATGAAATCATGTAAAAATTTGTTAGAGATTTGAACATCATTTAAGTACCAGGTATATGGAAACAAGAAACGGTCATCGAATATATAACAATAGTATCTTTTACTTTAATGGTCAATCGAATAATGAGACAACTATACAATAAATTACTAGATACTAGCGCATAACAATCCAATTCAATTCCAAAATATTCTAAAGTAAAGTTCCTGAATTCATTCATTAACAATATGGGATAATTATGTAAGTATGTGGAGCAGGTAAGTTTTAAATTAATTTAGCATGTACTTACTTGCTCCCAAGGCAGATGCGATGTATCCTTCAGTTATTGGAAGCTGAGCGGAAACGAGACAAAAAATAACCACAACTGTATGTAAACCATATACTTTGGTCAATGTAACGGATGCCATAGCCTACTAAAGCTTGTCAATATGCCAATTTAGCAGAAGTGGATTCTATCTATAATATGTATCTTGAAATTGAGGTGAAAGCTATTAAAATAGTATTCGTTACTCTCAATCTGAATATTTACGAATACCTACTATTTATATTAATAATGTTCTTTTTGTGTATATGCCTATATAAAATTAGTTTGTAGTGGTATTTACGAGATATGTTGGAAAGGAAGCCCAAAATGGCAAAAATGTGGTCTTGTATATTTAATGTGTGAGCTAAAGTGATTAGATTTATCTAATTAGGTCAAAGGGGAAAACTAATTGACGTTGGTGGGAAATATGATACAAATTTATTGGACTGGTGCTGTATACTGTATACTCTGTTATTCCAGACTCTAAGTATGCTGTTCTTTGGTGTGATGTAATAGTGTAAGTGTATGCAAATTGCGGTGGTGTATATGAATGTTAAAGTGAGAGTGGAATGGACTGGACAGAGGAAACTGAATGAGTCTCTAGCGTCAACGTCAGTGTCACTATAATAAATAAGTCTTTGAAAGTAATGTAATGTTAGTAATATGGAGATATTCCTATCTCACGACTCCAGACTGTTGTTCACTTTTGGAAAATCTACCCCGAACTGGGAATGGACTGAGACGAGTCCAGGTAGTTATAGTCTTCTTGTCTGCCCCGTTCTTTGGCTCATTTGGTGTTACAGACAAGACGGGTAGAATTCTCTTTGCTTCATCCAGCAGAGCAGAACCGGAGCCAATTCAGACTTTTATACATTACAGTAATAGAATTCAATTCACTCTCATGGACTACTTATGTTACATAGATACCCTATACAATATGTACTACATGGTACCTAGGCAGTCAATTTTCCTTATTTGCTCTGGTTCTCTTCTATTCTGGTTGAATATCTGCTTCTCTAATAATATTATAGTTACATTAGCTTTATGATCTACATAAATACTTATGCATACTATACCTATTACATTGGTAACTTGATATAGGTGTAATAAATGAACATACCTTTGTGTATTACACATATGTTGTAAATATTTAAAAAAGAATCTCGTTTCTATTTAGATGTATAATATGTATATTAAGGTATTTATGTACGTAGTTTGGGCTTTTAGTCTGCTCCATATATTAACTACAGTATATTAAGTAGGCTCCTATAAATTATAATGTAAGCAGTTGTCCATGTTCTAGAAATACATAGCACATATACATAAAAGTAGAGAAATGTATCAACTAGTGCCTTTGACTTTGAAGCACAGTAGTTAGACGTACGTTACTTAGATTTCATGACGATGTGCGTTGGAATTAGCGTTAGGACTACTATACATTGGTACATAGAGAAAATTGTTGTGCTGTCCTCGCATCCTGACCTGTAGATTGTAGGTCCTTTAGTACTTTCACACAACATTAAGTTATTATTACAGTTACAGCCTTAGGTTGACTTGGCTCGAGGACACCGGAACCTTGTTGGAGGGGTGGTCACCCCGTGAAAGTCCCCCAATGACATTTTTACTTATTTTCCATTAGAATTTCTTAAATATTTCACCCTATATGAGAATGTATGCAGTATGTAGTTCAAAATAAATGGCTATTAACAAATTCAAAACATATTCATCTGCAGCAACAATCAATACAATTCTGAAATTCGAAATATATAAATCCTGGACCACAAGCTCAGAGGTCGAATATAAGAATACATAGCTCCATTTTAGTACTGGCAATGTTAAAACCACAATAAATAGCTAAATGTAATGATTATGAAATCCGAATTTTCAAATTAATGGCTTGAATTGGCTATTTCGGAGATTTCTTGTTTTTTAAAAAACACGATTTTATACATCATTATTTTAAAATGCAAAAATTTGCGGGGTGTAGCTCCTATATGGCCACCCATTCTAAATTAGCTTCCGGAGTCCCTGAACTGGCTTGCCGTTCCTTCCCTTATCGTGTCCTAACTACATACAAATGTACATTGGATCATTAGATAACAAGCTAATAGAAGCGACGCCCTTTTGGTGTTAGTTATCTTTATAGACTATATACTATGACTAGTTAGCAATATCCAGTTATGTTATACTATGTGTGAATTAAACATAGCCAGTACTAGGAATAGTTGATAAATAGAGAATTAGTAGTTAGTACTGAAAGTAGATATTCTGAAATGGAATAATATATAAAATCTGTACAATTGACTGAGTTTTGCTTACTTTTACTTCTATCTTTAGCAGCATGTTATACATAAATATGTAACTTTTAGATCTAGAGTTACGATAGAGGGACGCTTTAATATTAAGCATAAGTATGTGACATCATGCTTTGTGCCAAATGTGCCCATTTGATTAGTTTTACTTTTACTTATGTATTCTTTATGCATTTTTGCCTTTGAGCTAAGGGTTATGTTTATTTTCTATATGCTACCATATATGTATGTACATATATAAGTAGTAGATACAATTTTAGCGTAGGCTGTCAAGCCCTTATTACGTGTGTCACATATGTCTGTCTTTGTTTCTGCAGTCTGCGTATGTAGTTCTAGCTTTTTAGTCAATTGGACGCAGTGGAGGGCATGAAAAATACCCCATTTGATATGCATATACATACTCCCACTTCTTTAGTGCTCTGCTACATTGATTTCCGAGGAAAGTAGTAATAATTCCTCAGTTTGCATAAAATCATTCCTAATTTATTTTACTGTGCTGCTCACAGTTTTGCAGGATACCATTGTTGCAATTGTGTAAGTTGCATTCTATATTGGCTCTCCATATTCACACTGTTTTTCCTAAATATATGTTATACTAGTTATTCAATGTGCGAATTAAGAATCTTCCTATTCCTATTACAGTCGGTATTATGATGTAATAATAATAATAACGTGAAAAGTATGATTATATTTTATTTACATAAGTCCTACAGATATTTTGCATTGTATTGCAGTTAATTAGCGATTTTTGGGAAGGATAATGCAATCTCGTAAACTTTTACTGCCTATGATACTTATATAAAGCTGCAGATAGTTAAATAATTGCCAATCTACAATATTCGCTACTAAAGGGGCAAATTGCAAATTAATTTCCAGCTATATTCAGATGATATGCATATTTCATTTCATTCTTTTTACAGTTTTAGATGGAAGAGACAGAAATTAACATCAAATCGACACATTGATAGAGTTCTCGCCATATTTTTCATACCATATATACATATTGGGGTGATCATTACTTTATTTTGGTTTCCATTAGGATGAAAGAGATGCAATGACAGTGATATTACATTAGAAAATAGCGTCGTAATTTTTGGTATTTGCCCTAGTATTAAATTATGTACTAAAATAGATTGTCCTTGGTAGATGCACTCATATCTTTAAGTAAATTATTATTTAGGCATTAGGTAAATACAATTGTTCGTCAGTGAAAGCAAAGAACCTAAATAATTATTATACATAGTGAATAGTGACTCATGTAAAAGAAACATTCACATTTTCTGCATTATGCTGGAGAAAATAATATGTCATTCATGTTAATTCTCATGGTCTATATCTCTTTTAATTGCAGGCCCTTTTGCAAAGAGTGATTCTATTCACTGTAGCTAATAGCTTCTTTTGTGTTCTCAATACCTACGAAACTCGTACGTACGGTTATGAGACACTTGAGACTAGCTTGAAGTCTATCCCGTACTGTCCTTGTACATAGTAAGTAGCTAGATTGCTACTTGAGATTTCCTGACGTTGCGTTGTTGGTTGGTTTGGTTGTGCTTTAGAAAACTGAGATTTCTGTATCTGTACCACTCGTTCCTAAATAAATGTCTTCCAAGTAGGTATAGCATAGCGACTTAGGCATTTGCCTAGGCCTGAACTCCACTTTTGCTAATATTATCCTCGTTTTAATGAAAAGTAACAGTAATTTAGATTCATTGAAATGCACTCACTTAACTTGGTGGATATTAGCTAAGCATCTTATTGTTAGAGGTACAACCTAGTTAAGATAGGTCGCCCCAAAAATATTACTAAAAATTATAAAAAGTGTCCAGTGCAGTTTATGTAACATTAAATATTTTTATTTTGCGAATATCACATTCTCTGGGAGAAGTGTAACTTTGAGTAATTTTAGCATTTTAGTGTCTGGTAATGGCTATGAGCATTCATATATACAGTAGGTAGATATATTTGCTGTGTACATTGGCCATAAACCATAATATTAAACAGTATTATGGATATATATGAATATATAAATTTTCTGTAGTATATTGTGTAAGTGCTCTGCCGGTTGAGGTTACAGTGGAATGCCCAATCGTGTCTCCGTCAGCGAATGGGTGTGATCTAAA
>JAQFYC010005309.1:0-14722 GCA_034694165.1 Tomocerus mixtus
GCGGAGGAAGAGGACTTCTTCAGGTTCCTTTATGAATTTAGGGGCAACGCCCTCTATGTGAGCGACTCTTTCGTGGATATAGCAAGAGTTGTCGATATTTCCATAAGGATTTTTTGCTTTCAAACAATAATTTAAAAATTAAAAACATTCAATAGAAAATTCACCCTTGGGACTATTAAAAATACCTTTTACGGAGTATTCCCCAAAGTCCTCCTTCCTCACATCCGAAACAGATAGCAAATACGTTTTATAAGAAGAGGTCATTTTCACCCGTCTGGATTCAATAATCTGCTTGTTCTTAAAGAACCAGGTAACGGAAGGAACAGGAAGCCCGGAAATATCAACACTTAAATTTAACGTGTCACGAAGTGACACAAACTTGTCCATCAGGACACTTTTGAAAGACGGCGGATGACATTCCGAGTAGCCTGTTTGGAGGGCCGCCTTGTGAGCAGCGATTCCGGCAAGAACTCCTGAAATTAAATAATTGTGTTATCATTTCGTCGGATGACTTCCCAAACAGTCACCGAATGAATATAAGTCACCTTTGATGGAAACGGAAGTTGAGGCTTCGTCAGAGAAAAATTGCCTCAGAGAATTTTCATTCTTGGCAATGACCGTGTAAATTCCTGAGTCACTTTCCCTCGGATTCTTGACAAAAAGACGACATCGTCCGTCCATTGTGATGTCAGAAGAGAAGCGTCCGTAGCTGAACTGCGAAAACGATAAAATCTCCTGGCCATTCTTCAGCCACATCAGCTTCGGCCGAGGTGAGGATGCCAAAGTGGCTTCTATTAACAGGATTCCGTCCTCCACATACTCTACAATTAGTAAAATCAGTTTGTGTCACTCCCAAAAGACTCAAACAAAGATACTGAGTAGTTCTCATAAATAGTATGTACCTGTAATTCCAGAAAAAGTGACCGGAAGAAATTCTCGGGAGTCAGAGGTACTTTGTCCACCTTCCACTTTGAGGATTGCGGAACACGCAGCTTTTCCATGGAAATTCCTGCAAAGAGTGACCATATTAATTTGAAGAAAACGTTATTGAAGATAAAATAATTCTTTGGAAATAGTGAAAATGAATTTGAACCTTGCGAAGCACGTGTACTCGCCGGTGTCTGAATTTTCAATGTTCTTGATGTCCAAAATGGCGAGTCCGTGAGTATTCGTAATTTTGTATTTCTGTCCGTCGGAGAAAATTGGGAGGCCGTTCTTGTACCTGCAATGAAATTAAGTTGAAGTTAAGTTGATAGAATTGACCTTACAGGGTTATACACGTTATAATGTCGTACCATTGAATGTCGGGATTTGGGTTTCCGAAGACGGATGCTGTGAACTTGACCGTCTTTGTCATGCACGACGTCGTTCGGTCCTGCAACTTCATAGAGAACCGAGGACGCTTCTGACTGTCACGGGAACTGGGCAGGATCTGTTGTCAATTTAAGAGTTTAATGTCATTATTAGTTTAATGTCTAGCTCTGTAATTTATAAAATTACAAAATACGGAGAAAGTTGGCGTTTATATTTTCACTAAATGCTCTGAAAGAATTAAACTACATCACTGGAAAGATATGCCTTTAACTCTGTTGTCCTAATTAATAATGATATTGTGGGAAAGATGTACATTTGTGGAGAAGCAGGAATATCCGACTGTGGAGAGCGGTTGGAAATTGCAGAGACTCAGTGACAAGGATTTGCTTTTCTCAAAGCGACTCTCCGCGAAGGAATCGTAGCTCCTTTGGTAGCGCCGTCGGGGAGGAGCCATTGGGTACTCTGTCGTCAATCGTCCATCCTTCGGAAGATCCTCTAATCCAGCTAGAGAAGAGGAGTCTTCGTGGCGTAGTGATCGAGATGAATAGCCTAGGCTGTCCAGATGCTGCAAAGCCTAGCAACAAAATTTTAAGTTGACAAAGTTGATTTATTTGTTAAGGTTTACAATTATGTTCAGGAAACAATTTAACGGCTTAACTATTCAGCATTAAATGCCACTGTTTACCGGTTCCTATGTATTTCCCTACCAAAAACTTACTGTTTTCAAAAAATAATTGCGTCCACCAAAATTCATTAAATCGACAAAACGAAACCCCTTACACACATGTCCTAGAGAAAAACGATCTGCTAGTTACGAGCTGTCAAACTAAACCGTTGGGCCCATCTCCCCTTACACCCTGAATACAAGTTACATACGTTTCGAAAATTTCTTTCTCTTGAATTTAATCTAACAAGAATTATTTGGAAATAATTAATTGCGTAATCTGTGAAAGTTGTTTCTCATTCTTTTGGTCTAAAATTTAATTAAGTTATTTAATTAAATATTTGTTTGCACTCATAAGTTCATCATAAATATAATACTTGTCTGACAAAATGGTAGGTTACTACCTGAATGGAGTATTTCGAAAAGGTGTCGTCGAGTCGATCGTATGAAACTGAACGTTGATCGTCTTTTCGTCTTCTGCGATAGGCGTCAGAATGGTGTTCTTCCGAATAACCCTTTCTGAAGGAAGTTGCGCCACCACGCCTCCTCGTATCGTAGTTGTCGTCCAAATCTGTCAACCCGGCAGCAGTGGTCCTCGTCGCGGTCCTATCCGTCACATCTGTCCTGCGTTTCTGCCGCCAGTCCAAGGATTGATCGGTGACGATGTCCAGAGATTCCACGGCCTCAGCCCTTCCTTCGGTCCTTCCGGCAGAATCGTTTCCAGCAGACGCTTTCTTTGTGACATCGGCAGACAAACCACGTGACTCTGCTTTCACTTCTGTAGAGTCCGCAGTTCGTCGACTTGTGGATTCAATTCTCTCGCTTTTGATTTCATTTTCGGTCGCTTTCTCCGAAACTTCAGTTGTCCCCTTTTTGCTGACTGTAGTGATCTGTTCTAGATTCTTTTCTTCGAGTTGCTGTCCCTCGACCGACGCTTTTCTATCTCCAGATTTCGCCTTCTCCGGGGATTTTTTAACAGTTTTTTCAGTGTCTGTTTTATCAGAAGACGATTTACGACTAGTTTTCTTCTCTTCCTCAGAATCCTTCTTTTCTAATTTACTGGCCTTGTCACCTTCCTTCACCGACTTTTTCTTTTTGGGTTTTTCCTCCACCTCTTTCTTGGCTTTCTCTTCCGATTCTTTTTTCAGTTTTTCCTCCTTCTCCTTCTTCAGCTTTTCTTCATTATCTTTTTTAGCTTTCTCCTCTTTCTCCTTTTTGGCCTTTTCCTCCGCTTCTTTCTTGGCCTTCTCCTCTTTCTCTTTTTTAAGTTTGTCTTCCTTTTCTTTCTTCAGTTTCTCCTCTTTGTCCTTTTTGGCTTTCTCCTCTGCTTCTTTCTTAGCCTTTTCCTTCTTCGCCAACTCCTCCTTCTTCAATTTCTCTTCTTTCTCTTTTCTCTCCTTTTCTTCGGCCTCCTTCTTTAGCTTTTCCTCAGCCTCTTTCTTAGCTTTAAGTTCTGCCTCAGCTTTCAAATTGCTTGCTTCTGCTGTTTTTGCGTCCTCTGGAACTTTGCCTTCCTCTTGTCTATCATCAGGAATAGAATTCAATTTTTTCAACTTTTTGCTTTCCGCTAAGCTGCCAATTCTGGCCAAAGCATCCGGTTTGTCGGGATCAGCAGGCTTCAAGTTTTCGTCTGTCAAACTTTGAAGTTCAATTTTGTTTACTTTTTTCACTTTTGTAACTTTGAACCCTTGTTCTTTTCCAGCTTCAGATTCTTCGCCAACTTTCCCTTCCGCAGCTTCGTTTGCTTCAGTTGATTTTCCGTTTTCAGCTTTTTTAACGGCCGCTTCTTTAGGTTTCTCCAAGGCTTTTGCATCTAAAATGCCCTTTGGTTTGCAATCCTCGACTTTCTTATCCTTCACTTCAGATTCCTTTTTCAACTTTTCCTCCGTCTCTTTCTTGGCTTTCTCTTCCGATTTGTCTGCGGCTTCCTTCTTGGTCTTTTCCCCCGATTCCTTTTTGGCATTCTCCTCTGCTTCCTTTTTGACCTTTTCTTCCGCTTCTTTCTTAGTTTTATCTTCAATTTCCTTTTTGGCCTTTTCTTCAGACTCCTTTTTGGTTTTCACCTCAGCCTCTTTATTGTTTTTCTCTTCTGCTTCCTTTTTGGCTTTTTCTTCAGCTTCTTTCCTTGCTTTAACTTCAGCTTCCTTTTTGGCCTTTTCTTCAGCTTCTTTCTTGACCTTTACTTCAGCTTCCATTTTGGTCTTTTCTTCAGCTTCTTTCTTGACCTTTTCTTCAGCTTCCTTTTTGGCCTTTTCTTCAGCTTCTTTCTTGACCTTTTCTTCAGCTTCCTTTTTGGCCTTTTCGTCAGCTTCTTTCTTTGCTTTAACTTCAGCTTCCTTTTTGGCCTTTTCGTCAGCTTCTTTCTTTGCTTTAACTTCAGCTTCTTTCTTGATCTTTTCTTCAGCTTCTTTCTTTGCTTTAACTTCAACTTCCTTTTTGGCCTTTTCTTCAGCTTCCTTGTTGGCCTTTTCTTCAGCTTCTTTCTTAGCTTTCATCTCAGCTTCCTTTTTAGCCTTTTCTTCAGTTTCTTTCTTTGCTTTCACTTCAGCTTCCTTTTTGGCCTTTTCTTCAGCTTCTTTCTTGATCTTTTCTTCAGCTTCTTTCTTTGCTTTCACTTCAGCTTCCTTTTTGGCCTTCGTTTCGGCTTCCTTTTTAGTTTTCTCCTCAACTTCCTTTTTGGCCTTTTCTTCAGCTTCTTTCTTTGCTTTAACTTCAGCTTCTTTCTTGACCTTTTCTTCAGCTTCCTTTTTGGCCTTTTCTTCAGCTTCTTTCTTTGCGTTAACTTCAGCTTCCTTTTTAGCCTTTTCTTCAGCTTCCTTTTTGGCCTTTTCTTCCGCTTCTTTCTTTGCTTTCACCTCAGCCTCCTTTTTAGCCTTTTCTTCTGCTTCCTTTTTGGCCTTTTCTTCAGCGTCTTTTTTGGCCTTTTCTTCCGCTTCTTTCTTTGCCTTCACCTCAGCCTCCTTTTTAGCCTTTTCTTCAGCTTCTTTCTTGGTTTTCTCTTCTGCTTCCTTTTTGACCTTTTCTTCAGCGTCTTTCTTTGCTTTCACCTCAGCTTCCTTTTTGGCCTTTTCTTCGGCTTCTTTCTTTGACTTTTCTTCAGCTTCTTTCTTAGCTGTCATCTCAGCCTCCTTTTTGGCCTTTTCTTCAGCTTCTTTCTTTGCTTTAACTTCAGCTTCCTTTTTGGCCTTTTCTTCAGCGTCTTTCTTCGCCTTTTCTTCAGCGTCTTTTTTCGCCTTTTCTTCAGCGTCTTTCTTAGCTTTCACCTCAGCGTCCTTCCTGACCTTTTCTTCAGCTTCTTTCTTAGTTTTCTCTTCAGCGTCTTTTTTGACCTTTTCTTCAGCGTCTTTCTTGGCCTTTTCTTCAGCGTCTTTCTTGGTCTTTTCCTCTGCTTCTTTCTTAGCTTTCACCTCAGCTTCCTTTTTGGCATTCACCTCAGCGTCTTTTTTGGTCTTTTCTTCAGCTTCTTTCTTTGCGTTAACTTCAGCTTCCTTTTTGGCCTTTTCTTCAGCTTCCTTCTTTGCTTTCACCTCAGCCTCCTTTTTAGCCTTTTCTTCAGCTTCCTTTTTGGCCTTCGTTTCGGCTTCCTTTTTAGTTTTCTCCTCAACTTCATTTTTGGCCTTTTCTTCTGCTTCTTTCTTAGCTTTTACCTCAGCTTCCTTTTTAGTCTTCTCCTCAGCTTCCTTGCTGACCTTTTCCGCAGCTTCTATTTTGACTTTCTCCTCGGCTTCTTTTTTAGTATTCACTTCAGATTCGTTCTTGGCCGTTTCATCCGCTTCCTTCTTAGCTTTCTCCTCAGAATCGTTTTTAGTCTTCTCAGCTTCCTTTTTGGCCTTTTCTTCAGCTTCCTTTTTAGGTTTCACCTCTGCTTCTTTCTTCGCCTTTTCTTCAACTTCCTTTTTGGCCTTTTCTTCCGCTTCTTTGTTGACCATTTCTTCCGCTTGTTTCTTGGCTTTCTCCTCAGCTTCCTTTTTCTCTACCTCCTTCTTGGCCTTTTCTTCCGCTTCCCTTTTGGCTTTCACTTCCGCTTCCCTTTTAGCTTTCACTTCCGCTTCCCTTTTGACTTTTTCTTCGGTTTCTTGTTTAGCTTTCAGCTCTGCTTCGTTTTTGGCTTTTTCCTCGGATTGCTGTTTGGCCCTTTCTTCCGCTTCCTTTTTAGCCTTAGTTTCGGCTTCCCTTTTGGATTTTACCTCCAATTCTTCTTTCTTAGCTTTCTCTTCAGCTTCGCTCTTTGCCTTTTCGTCTGCTTTAGTTTCTAACTCTTCGTCCTTTTTGGCTTCTTTTTTTGCTTTCTCATTGGCGTCGTTTTTCGATTTCTCCTCCGTATCTGTTTTATCTCTCTCCTCGGCTTTCATTTCAGTCTGCGTTTTAACTTTCTCTTCCGCCTCTTTCTTTGTTTTCATTTGGGCGTCTTTTTCTGTCATTTCTCCAGATTCCTTCTTTAGCTGCATTTCAGCTTCATTTCTTTGTTTATCTTCTTTCCTCTCCGCATCGGCTTCCATTTTGGTCTTTAACTCAGCATCTTTCTTTGTCTTCTCCGCCGTATCCTTCGTTGCTATCTTCTCAGCATCTTTGCTTTGATCGTCGGCTTTTGATTTTAGCAATTCGTCAGAGCCCTTTTTGACTTTCATGTCAACCCCCTGGTTTGATTTATCTTCAATCTGCTTTTCTTCGACCTTTTTACCAACATCACCAGAATCTTTGAATGTAGCTTCCTCCATACCTTTATTATCCTCTATTTCTGCTTCCTGTTTTCTCTTGTCACTTTCTTCCCCTGCAGCTTCTTTCTTCTGCTTCATCTCAACTTCCCGTTTTGAAACTTCGTCTTTCGTGGAGACGTCAGACGCTCTCCTGCCCTTTTTATCAGCATCTATCTTAACTGTTGCGTCAAGTTTAGCACTTTCCTTCTCTTCCACTGACTGAGCTTTCTCGGTTGCACTCAACTTTTCTTTCTCAGAGGCCTTCTCCTTTCCTGATTTCTCTGCTTCCTTTGTGTCTTTCTCTTGACTCAATTGAGTTGTAACTTTGCCTTCAGTTTTTTCGAGTCCCTTCGGTGCTTTCTGATCTGCAACAAAAGCTTCACTTGCTTTCCGTTCCTCTACAGATTTCTTTCGGGAAAGTTTGGATTCAATTTCTGTCCCATCTTTAGACACATCTACGGATTGTTTCCGCGATTCAGATTCCTTCTTTGACACATCTGTATCTTTCTGCGACAAGTTTTCATCTTCTGCCACCTTTACCTTTTCTGCTTCTGCCAATTTGGATTTCTCCATATCTGTTACTCGTAACTGCCTTTCATCCGCCATTGTTAACTTTCCTTTCTTAAGTCTCAACTTTTCAAATGCTTCTTGTTTCTCTTCGGCCTGCAGTTTAGATTTTTCTTCCGCAATCAATGTAGGCTTTTCTTCTGCCATCAATTTTGACTGATGTTCTTCAATCAATTTTGATTGAGCTGCTGTCAGTTTAGATTGCTCCGCCGTTAATTTTGACTGCTGTACTGCCATCAGTTTAGCCTGTTCTGCCGTCAATTTAGACTGCTGTTCAGTAATAAGTTCAGATTGTACTGTCATCAACTCAGATTGTTCTGCCATCAATTTTGATTGTTCTGTGGTTAATTTGGATTGTTGTTCTGGTGCCAATTTAGATTGTTCTGTGGCTAATTTAGCTTGTTGTTCTATAATCAATTTCGATTGTTCTGCCATCAATTTAAATTGCTCTGCTGTTAATTTAGATTGTTCTGTCGATAACGTTGACTGTTGTTGCGCCGTTAATTTAGATTCTTGCTCCGTAATCAATTTAGATTGTTTTTCCGCCAATTTAGATTGCTCTGTCATAAATTTACATTGTTCTACCGTCAGTTTAGATTGTTCTGCGCTTAATACAGACGGGTGTTCCTGTGTCAACATAGATTGTTCTGCAGTTAATTTAGAATGTTCTGTAATCAATTGAGATTGTTCTGCCATTAATTTAAATTGCTCTGCTGTTAATTTAGATTGTTCTGCGATTAGTTTAGACTGTTGTTCTGCTGTCATTTTAGATTGCTGTTGTTCTGCCATCAACTTAGACTGCTTTTCGGCCAATTTAGATTGTTCTGCCATCAATTTAGATTGTTCTGCGGTTAATTTAGAGTGTTGTTCTGGTGCCAATTTGCATTGTTCTGCTGTCATTTTAGATTGTTGTTCGGCCATTAGTTTAGCCTGTTCGGCTACCAGTTTAGGTTGTTCTGCAGTCGTTTTAGCTTGTTGTTCGGCAGACAACTTCGATTGCTCTGCCATCAATTTGGCCTTTTCTTGTTTTGATTTTGTTTCTGCTAAAAGGTGTTGTTCTGCTGTGAGCTTTGCTATTTCTTCAGTTGCCAATTTCGATTGCGCAGCATCTGATTGCTTTCGCTGTTGTTGTATTTGACTTTCTTCTGTGGACTTTCCTTTCTGGATTCCTTTGTCTTTTGGGGTCTCTTGAATCCCCGAGGTGGGAGTGCTTTGTTCTCGTTTTGTTTGAGAGTCGCGCCTTGCGGCCGCCATATCCTCCGCCTTGGCTTTTCTAAATTCTTCAGTTACATTGGCATATATCGGTTCTTCCTTGTCGTGAGCTTTCCCTTGTAGCTGTTGCTCAAGGCTGAGGTCAGAAAGGTATTTGAGTTCGTCTGCAAGGAATTCTTCTTCGTCATCTAAAATGTCCGTCTCGCGACTGAAGCTAACATCTTCCAAAGTGTCCTCGAGGACATTCTCCGCCATTTGAATGGCTAAATGTCGACTCTCCTCTTCCATTATCCTTCCCTCGTGGAAAGAGAAGCTTTCCTTGTCGACACATTGACTCAGGTGGGTGTCGATCCGGTTGACGACCTACGACCAGAAAAATCATTTTATTTTATTGCTTAACTCGTTGACTAGTCTCTCAGAAACACTAACTGTATTTTAAATAATAATTGATGTCTAATTGACATAATTGTAATTGCAAGGATAATGTATGCATTCAAATATTTTCTAAACCTAAATGTTAAATAGTAAATGTTCAGAAAAGGTTGTTAAAGGTCTTACATACCTCCCGGTTGAATTCATTAAACCCGACGCCGGCCTGTTTGACTGTTTCCGAGGCGGAGCGCATGCTTTCGATGTTTTCGTAAATGTTTTTCTCTTCGACGTTGTAGCCTTCGATGAAAGATGTTTCGCGGACGGGCAGGTTTTCGTAAATTATTTCCGGGGAAAGTTCTTTGACTTGTCCTTCCGTTTTGTCCGAGATTTTGTCTTCGTTGTAGCATTGGAATACTTGCTCCTTTTTAACGTCGTACTTCTTTTTGCTCCCTCGACTGCCACGAGATAATCGTCTCTCTAATTTAGCAGCCCCCTCCCACTCCAGACTGTCCAATGGAGACTCAAAGTTCTCGTCAGTTCCAATTGACCAATCGTCAATGTCAGCTTCTGTCAGTTCTCCAGATTTAGCCGTCTGTTGAACAATTCTTCATTAAAATCCCAATTCTCATTTTCATATTCAAATACTTAAACGACGATATTTTTTACGAACCTCATAACTCAAGTCGTCTGTTACATCAATGACGACCGCCTCCATGACCAAATGACCCGAATGGGAAGTTTGTTTGACAAACCGAAGAGACGGCAATGTAATCGCACTGTGGTCTGCAAAAGCAACAATAAGAAACAATAGGCGATTCATTTTTCTTAAAAATTTAAATAAAAAAAAACTTGCTATTTGATGCTACCTGAAATCTTTTCGGAAATTTCCTTGGCGAACATCTCAATCAACTGCAATAATAATACTTCTGTTATAAATTCTTATTAATCAACATTGTACTAATTTGTTGGGCGTCAAAATATAATTTCAAAAAACTTTCCTGTCGGGCATCATTTTCCGTGAGGTCCGGAGTTTCGTAGAGACTGACTGAGACCTCTTTTCCATCGATAGATAAACTGATTTCGTCTTCCTCGAATTTGCTTTGTCCCGTTTCGTAGACGCTGACCATTTGCGATGTCCTCTCCTCCATTATCGTCGACAGAGAAGGATCCCGTTGCAATTTCTCCGTCTTTTCTTCTTTTAGCATTTTATCTATATTAATTAATAGCTAATTAATTAATTAATTATATAATAATAATAATAATAATATTAGTCTGTAATTTCAAAAACCTTCAAATCCGAGTAGGGCAGCTGAGGAGGAGACATAGCCCATGCAATTGTAGGCCTGGCACGTGTAGCTACATTGGTATTGCAGTGCATATTTTATTACATCATACGAAAGCTTATTTTAGTAAAAAGTCAGTAATTTAAATTAACTTACGTCCCGAGACAGCAGGTCCCGTTCTCTCCAGAAATAATTTTATGGATGTCACCGGGTTTTAACTCCACATCGTCCTTGAACCACTGTTCGAAACCAGACATCACAATTATCATCAATAATTAATATTTGCTGCAATAAACCTTCAAATTGAAAGAGAACCTTGAGTATGGGCTGCGGGACTCCAATAACTTTGCACTCCAAATTAACTAAAGAGAACATAAAATACAATAGAGAAAGCTGAAGGAAAAGGCAATATCTAAATAAGGAAAATGTGAAGTCGGAGAAAGTTACCGGTTCCCTCTTGACTGAGGATGGCGCGCAGGTTTTCTAGGAACTTTGGTTTTTTGTAGTTGTTGGGGATGTTGAGGGAAAGTTTCATGGAGGTGATGCTGTGGCCATAGTCGTTGCTGACGAGACACTTGAACTCAGTCTCGTCACTCACATCCAGACTGGTGATACTCAGATCGAACTCGTTCTTGTCGCTCGTCAGTTTGTACTTGTGGTCCTCCACTATCTCGTTGTTGTCTTTAAACCACGCAATCTACACACAAATCCTCTTTTATTATTTATTTATTTACTATTAAAGTATTCAAAGAACGTGAACTACTGACCTTGACGTTTTTGGATTCTGAAATGCTGACGCTGAGGACGCATCCCTCGTTAATTTTATACGTGGCAGACTTGAGGCCTTTGATGAACTTTGGTGGGCGGTTGTAGTTGACTAGGAGGGCCTTCTCTTCGTCACTTAGTTGGTGCTGAATGTCCTCCAGGGTTAACGTCGCACTCGATTCAGCGTCACCCTAATTTATCCAAAAATTGAATTCCCATGTTTGTACAATAAAAAGAAAAAGTGAAAATTTTCTCACCAAAGCATTGTGGGCCACGCAACTGGAAATTCAAATAAAAATTTAATTAATTTAATTCTCCAGCTTCCAATTTACTAATAATTCTAATTTACTCACCTGTAGACACCCAATGAGTTTGTGCCACTTAATTGGTAGACATCCCCTGGCTTCAGTTCATACCCATCCTTAAACCAATGCAATTGTGGCGTTGGAAAACCGACAACTTTGCACTCAAAGGACACTAAACCCTAAAATAATTTCATAACGAGGAAAACTTTAAAATAACTTTAATTATTTTACTACCTCAATGTTACAACATGGAAATATAATAAAAAAATCGAACCTCGTCGGTGAGAATTGCTTTTAGATTTTCGAGGAATTTTGGTTTTCTGTAGTTTTTGGGTAACATGATGGACAAATAACAACTTGTTTTGGACTTCGTGTTTTCGGACTCGACCTCGAGGACCCACTCTCCATCGTCGTTGATCTCCAAGGGGTTGAGGATCAATTTTAGGTCGTTCTTGTCCACCACACTGATTAAGCGGTCGTTGTACACGATGGCCTTTCCTTTGTTGTACCATTTGACTTTTAAATTGTAATTTTCCTTCAGTGTTGCTTTCAACTCGAAAATTTCTCCTACTTTTGCTTTGCAGTCACTCAGCTTTGTCTTGAACAAATCAACAAACCCAGCTTTCTCTTCTCCAATCACGTGCACCTATTGTAAATGGAACAAAGGAATTAAAGTTTGAACTCGGCGCTGTGACAACAAAGAAAATGCAAGTTTCCTTTGTTATCCACGTTTCCAGGGCCATCCCAATATGAATGAGAGTATTTTCTCTGTCAGCTTTAAATTCCATAGAAACATACGGCAACCAGTCAAATATTTATTTGCTGATAAAATTACAGTTTCGTACTGAATTTGAGCCCTACACATCACAACAAAGAAATTGAATTTGAAATCCGCACTGCGATAGCAAACAATTCACCTTTTCTGTAAGACGCATGAAAATTATTTTTTCATATATTTTTTCAAGTTTTCATTTTCATCTAGTCTAGAAAACTAATTTTCACCCATTTGTCGAATGTGACCATTCAAGAAAACGTTTTATAGTGCTACAAGAAGGCAAAATGGAAAATTACCTTAGAAGAAGACGTGATACTCCCCATACAGTTAATAGCCTCGCAGGTATAGATCTACATTTACATTAATTTCTTAATTTTAACAGTTGATTCGTACATAAATTCGTATTATTATTACTGAAGATTATTTGTAAAACGTTACCCCCAGATTCGTTGGGTCGTTTGTGTTTGGCTTGAGAGCAAAAATATCCCCAGCTTTGATCTCGTTCCCATCTTTGTACCTGCAAAATCATTTTCTTTGAAATATTTTCCTCTTAATGCATTTCCCAATATTTATTTCGGCATAAAATGAGATACCATTTTAATAAAGGCGTCGGAACCCCAATCACCTGAAACCAACAGAATTTGTTATTTATAGCCAGTACGTATGATAAAGTGAAAGGATGACCTTGCGATAAGTACAAGAGAGAGAAATTACTTTGCATTCCAAAGAGACGGTTCCGCTTTCGGTGAGAATCGCTTTGAGTCCTTCGATGAACTCGGGTGGTTTGTATGCGCGAGGAACTAGACAAATTAAAATTTGACATTGGTCTAATTAGAAAAGAGAAAAAAAGTTGAAAATTCTAACTTAGAATTCTGACGACTGCGTTGTGTGTCTGCTTCCCGAATTCGTTTTCTGCAACGCAAGTCCAGGTTCCATCGTCATCCGGCAAAACTGGGTTGACATCCAGACAATACAAATTCCCTTCATTCAGTTCCACCGTCCTCTTGCTATTCACTATTTTCTGTTCATTCCGGAACCACGTGACCTGCAATCAACTTTGAACCTTTAGTCTTTCTTTACAACTTTTCTTGCGCACAAAATGTGACCTTTGGCACTGTGACTGTATAAGGGAATATGAATAGTTGACCTTTAGTGCGTGGTGTATTTGGGCGATGAGTCTGAATCCCGCACCGACTTTGACATTGAGATCAGCGAAGGTGTTGATGAATTGCGGAGGTCGTTTGTTGTTGGGCTCTGCGGCGGCCTCCGTGGTGGCGCCCGCGTCCATCTTGCCATGGACGTGGGCTGCGGAGGTCGTCGTGGTCGTGGGCTGGGGCTTCGTGTTGTTGTTGTTCTGTCTGACCTCGCTGATGTGCAGGGAGGTTGTCAGATTTCTGTCGTAAGACTCATTCCTCTGCTTGGCCCTGTGCAGAAAGAGGTGCGTGAGGAGGAGGATTGTGAGAACTGGACAAAAAAGAAATCTTTCTTACGTTTGGATTTTGTTGGAGCAGCAGCTCGAAGTCTTGTTACCCATTCGGCTATTTTTAACTGCCGTCGCAGCTAGACTCCCGTATTTTATTTGGGATTTCTATTCTTAGACCTCTCCTACCAACTGCTCATGACTGAACTACTTTTAACACTAACTGCTTCACCTACTCTCCCTGTCCTCTCTATCGTCTGTCTGTGGATGTAAGTGCTGCGGATGTGTAGTCAGTAATGAGATGATTTTATGGGATGCAATGAATGTGGATGCCGTGGAGGTTGCAATGCAAATGACGGACAGAGCGAATGTTTTCTCTTAATTAATTATTTATTCATTTATCTCGTTGCAAATAGTGGGACAACACCAGCAGAAACACCAGCGCCAGCGTCACCGGGACCTAAGCAAACACACATTCGTTAGAGACTCATTACACATCACGTGATTGGATTAGGGAAAGAGGATACGACGGTGTCCTTGCACTCAACTCACCGATATCAACAGAAGAGGGGACAATATCATGTACACTGAAAACACACATTGTAAACATTTTATTAGACTTTAGGGCTCATCCATATACTACGTCTGCACTACTTTAAGAATAGTATATTTACAATATCTATGTGACGTAATATATGCATGAGCCCTTTGATTATTTTTGTTTTTAAGGTAAGATAAGTTGTAGAGATACCGATTGTTTTGATGATTGTCAAATAGTAGCGACGTATAAACGATTCCCGAACTACCAATTGGCCAGACTCCTCCTCCTCCTTCACCTCCTCCGTCGGCTCCTGTTCTTCTGCATTTACCTCCTCCCCTTCCTGCTTTGGTGTGTCCTCTGGGATATTTCTTCGCACTCTTCTGGCTTTCGCTGCTCGCTCTTCAGGAGTAACTTTGGGCCCTTCCTCCTCCTCCTTCACTTTCTCCTCTTCTTCTGAAATTATTTCTTCGTAGTGCTTGATGTAGCGACGCGGAGCTGCTGCCCTCCTTTTCTTCAGCCACTCCTCGGCAGCCTTCTCTTCATCCTCGGGCGTCGTCTCCTCAGGAGTTTTGGGCTCCTCCGACTTTTTGGGCTCTTTTTGCACCTCCGGTTCTTTGCTTACTTTTTTAAATGATTGTTGTCTCGGTTCTGGCAAATCCTTTTCCTTGTGCAATTCAAATTCCTTTCTCGGTTCTGGCAATTTAAATTCTTCCTTTCTCGGTTCTGGCATTTTAAATTCTTCCTTTCTCGGTTCTGGCATTTTAAATTCTTCCTTTCTCGGTTCTGGCATTTTAAATTCTTCCTTTC